>VDFB02270651.1:256150427-256184675 GCA_007258455.2 Sequoia sempervirens | reverse complement strand
CGGACCAAAATCTTCTTTTTAAATACCCATTTGCATCCAACAACTTTTCTACTTTCAGGTAAGGGCACCAAACTCCAAGTATCATTCTTTTCTAATGATGCCATTTCTTCAATCATGGCTTCCAACCAAGAGTTTGAATCAGACATTCTAAATGCCTCTTTCATAGTCCTAGGCTCATCAATGCTAGAAATTAAGGCATAGTCACAAGAAGAATCTATCAAAGAGAACCCATACCTATCGGGTTGTTTTCTTTCATGGGTTGACCTCCTCACTGGCTGAGGATGAGGTTCTTCTTCTTCTTCAGAACTTTCAGAGCTACTTGAGCTCTCCTTAGTTTCAGGTACATTTTGAATCTTCAATTCCTCTTTCTCTGGTTTAGGAGGAATTCCAACTACATCCTTTTTGTTTTCTAACTTTGTCTCTAACTGCAGATCCAAGGTAGAAGGCTTTAGCTCATGAAAGATTACACTTCTACTGTATACAACCTTCTCTGTATCAGGATTCCAAAGCTTGTATCCTTTTATGCCAGCGCTATAGCCAATAAAAATACACTTGATAGCCTTGTTCTCCAACTTAGATATTTTCTCATACGGCACATGAGCATATGCCTCATAGCAAAAAATACGAATATGTCTTAGAGAGCACTTCTTACCAGACCACGCTTCCAAAGGTGTCTTCTCAACAAGAGCAGAATTTGGAGAATGATTAATTAGGTAACATGTAGTAGATACAGCCTCAACCCAAAACTTCTCCTCCAAGCCAACACTACTGAGCATACTTCGTGCTCTCTCCATCACTGTCTTATTGAACCTTTTTGCAACTCCATTCTGCTATGGAGTATAAGGTGTAGTCTTATGTCTTTTAATCCCATGGTCTTTGCAATACCTCTCGAATTCATCAGAACAAAATTCACCGCCATTATCAGTCCTTAAGCATTTAATTTTTCTTCCAGTCTGATTTTCTACAAGGTTCTTAAATTCCTTAAACTGACTGAATACTTCTGATTTACTTTTCAAAAAATAAACGAATGTTCTTCTCGAATAATCATCAATGAACGATACATAGTACCTTGACTTAGACAAAGAAGGAACATTCACTGAACCAAATACATCAGAATGAATATAATCTAGCAAACCAAAAGATTTATGAGGACTGGAATAAAATGAAACACAGTGTTGTTTTCCATATATACAATGCTCACAGAATTCAAATTCGAGATTACAATCATCAAGCCCCTCAACTAGGTTTTTATTCTTCAAGGTTTTTAAACCTTTTTCTCCTATGTGGCCTAGCCTATGATGCCAGAGCATAGTCTTTTCTGCTGGAAGTTTTACTTCCGTGAGAGTTTTGCCATAATTAGATATTTCCCTCTACCTCCATGTGTAGCTTTTGTGACTTTACGAGACACTGCTACATTGAACAACCCGCATCTAGCTTGTACTGTGGTACCACCGGAAACACCTCTAGCCAGCACCATAGAGCATCTAGTCATCTTGCAGCTATTTCTAGAGAACATGACTTGCACTCCAATATCATTTAGCATACTTACAGAAAGTAAGTTTCAAGCCAAACCTGGTATATGCATTACATTATTGATTCCCTTTACTCTGAGTTTCGAGCCAAACCTGGTATATGCATTACATTATTGATTCCCTTTTCTTTTCCATTAGGAAATTGGATTCTGACTCTTCCACGGCCAACTATCTCCAAAGTTGAATCACTTCCCAAGTACACCTTTCCACCATCGTATTCTTCATACTTCGTGAACCAGTCTCTGTGAGATGTCATGTGGAAAGATGCTCTAGAATCAATCAGCCAGACATCATTTGATGCCTGTGTAGCCAAGGCTGCAATGAAGGCGTCTCCATCACTATGAGAAGAATCATTGTTGGAAGAATACTTCTTCTTCTTCTTCTTCTCCTCTTTACAATCCTTTCGAACATGACCAGGTTGGCCACAGTTCCAGCACTTTACCTTGGACTTCTTGCCAGGAGACTTTGATCTCCCCTCTTATTTTGATTTAGACTTCTTGTCCTTCTTCTTTCCTTTCTCTTTTGACCTTCCTCTAACAACAAGGGCCTCCTTCGCCATCTCAAAAGATTTCCTTCTCATCTCTTCTGACAGCAAAGATCCAACAACATCTTCCATCTTGAAACTGGATGTTGTACTCCCAATAGCCATCACCAGATGATCCCAAGAGTCTAGAAAAGAACACAATAGAAGCATACAGTGATCCTCTTCTTCAGTCTTCACATCAACAGATGTTAACTGTGCAATCAACATGTTGAATGTGTTCAAATGATCAGCTATAGACCCTCCTTCCTGCATTCTCAAACTATACAGCTTCTTCCTTAGGAACAGTTTATTCACCAAGGACTTCCCTTGATAAATAGATTCCAGTCTCTTCCACAAGGAAGATGTAATCTTCTCCTCATGCACATTCAGAACAACGGAGACTACCAAACAGAGCCTTATTAGCCCCTTAGACTTTCTATCTGCAAGGTCCCAATCTTCTTGCTTCATGCCTGTAGGTTTCACTCCAGACACAACAATCCAGAGATCACGATCAACCAATGGATCTTCCATCTTAAGTTTCCACAACTCAAAATTGCTGCCATTGAACTTCTCTATTTCAATCTTTCTGACGTGCTCACCATCTAAATCTATAATTAGAAATTGAAAAACTTCTACAAGCCTCCCACTGAAAAGAAATGACACAAAAACCCAATGTACCCACAAGGATAACACAACTGGCCAGGCTATAATACCACTTGTAAGGAAAGCTAGATGCGGAAGCAACTCTCCTAACGTCAAAACCTCAGGGAAGAATGCAAAGACTCTTTTAATTTTTCAATTACAGTTCAATTAAGATGCACTTTGAAATAAATAGCAGAAACAGAGAATTAGACAAACACAGATGAACACCAGATATATGTGGGAAAACCCTTACGGGAGAAAAACCCACCACACCAAGAGAAGTCACTTTGTATTATAGTAACAAATAATTACATACAGAGTTCTGACTTATCTTTCTGATGCCAGATTACAGCAGCTTTCACAATGATCAATCTTGTACATGAACCTTAAAGTTACAATCTTTACAGAATAGAAATCACTCTGATTATACAACCACACAGCAATCCGTCGATGCTTCGAATCATCTAACCAGACATCATCTACAATCTCAGAGTATAACCATGTCACCCCTGTCTGTCGAGCTTCCTCTCAGAACTACCACAACGAATTGTCTTCCAACGGTTCCCATTCGGCTTCTCTGATTAGTCCACAAGACGCCACATAGGAAAGTCAAATGGTCAAAAGGCAATCAAGTTGTGTTGGCATATCGGTGAGACACTGACCGTGTCTCCCCGATGCCAACACAGTCAGCATTCGATATCGCCAAGAGTCCTTACAATCGACAAGAGGTTATATCAAGTTCACCCGTTGCATCGACTTCAGTTTTTCCTTTCGGCAAGACTATCGCTCTTCGGTGAGACCACATATCGATGTCCTCAGTCACACTGAAGAGTCATTTTGTTGGCAGGACATACCACTCTCGCCAGGACCTCACGCCAAGCCTTCAAAAGTCACATAGACAGTAGAATTTACATCGGCGAGACTATCATCTTTCACTAAGAGATCATACCGAGGTTCAAAGTCTTTCTCCGAACCATTAACATTTCCATCAGCACCCATCTATCGCTAAGACATTCAACTGTCACCAAAAGGTTTCACCAATATCTCTTATGTTACTCCGAAGCCATCAACAGTCGGCAAGACTATCGTCCTTCGCTGATATTTCACTCTGAATGCTCACAAGTCATACCAAGCTCCAAACAATAGTCGGCAAGACTTTTTTCCATCGCTAAGACCTCACACCAAGCTCTAAGACTTTCTCCGAAGTGATCAACAGTCAGCAAGACTTTCGTTCATCGCTGAGACTTCACACCGAGACCCCTTTAGTTACATCGAGCACCGAACGGTCGGCAAGACTTACCACTCTTCGCTGAGAGTTCTTACCAAGAACTTTGAGTTACCTCGAGTGAATCCTATTGGTGAGACATTCCTACTTCGCTGAGAGTTCATAACGAACATCCGAGACTCTCCCCAATATCCGATAAACACCAACAGTCGACAAGAGGTCTCCACGAGTGGTGAGAGGTTATACTGAATGAAATGTCACAGCGATGGGCTTCTTCGGTGAGGCTGAAGCAAGGTCACATCGACCTAAATTATTTCAACAAAGTTTCAACTGCTAGTCGGCCAGACAATGAAGATGTCACACCGACTTGGCTCCAAAAGAGGTTACAGCCTATGATGATTGAGGCATATATTTCCAACAGTTTCTATCAATGAGATGTGGTGGGTAGTCCTAATGATGGCCCAATGTACATGTGTTTAGTGTTCTTGTTCAGCGGGAGTGTGTTCTATCAATGGGACCCTCTCTTCTATCTCCCCGATGGTCCGATGTGTTTGTTCAATAGGACTTGGTGGTATCAGTGGGACTTAAATGAGTCTCCTCGATAGGGCGATGATTTGGTGTGTGGGGTGCTCATCGAAAATACTTCCACATTTCAGTGGGAGTTGGTTAGGTGTCTCAATGATGGAGCGATGGCTGGTCTCGGTAATGTATGCAATGTGTTTTGTGTAACGGTCAATGGTGGTATGTGGTAGATCAAGATTCATTGGATTTCCACATCATTGTTGTGGAAATCGATCCTATTGGTTGACTTCATGAGCTACTAATAATTATGAACAAGCTGATTCAAGAAACTTTAACTTGAGCGTGGGAACATGCATGGCCTACCTGAAGGAATAAGATAACTATGTGTAGTGTTAGCAGTAGAGCAGTGTAGAAAAGAGAAGGGGTCGAGATCAATGAAGTAAGGATAGAGAGTTGCTCTGAAGAGAATATCTGAATGTAACTATGTTTTTGAATAAATAGAAGATATTTTTTCTCCTATGCATTCCTTTTGATCTTTTTGTGTTTTTTTTTGTGTTTGGCTATGAGTTTGAATAGCCTAGTAAGGCCCTTCGAGCTCAATTGCACCAACAATGAACTTTGGAACTTTTTTGGATGTCATAACTTGCATTGCCTTGAGACTTGAACAATGACAGTTCACCATGAGATGGCTTGAGTGAAGATGATGATGAGTTACCAGTATTTTGGTTGATCAATAGTTCCAAGCAAAGGGGGAGCTCCAAAGCTCATTACTTATGTCCCTGATTTTTATTATGTTGTTCTCTAAATTATTTATCTCATATTTGTTAGTGGCGCAACCATGAATAGTTTCTTGGACAGTGGTAAAAATTTATCATTTTTCTTTTTTCACGTATTATTTGCTTGTATATTTTCCTTGACAGTGGTGGACACTTGGACAGTTGTTTGGTAGTGCATGTTTTCCTTAACAATAAATTAACAGTGTCATTTCATGTTTTTGGAAGTGCTCTTGTTTCTTTTAGAGTAGTGCTCAATACCTCATCTGACAATAGTTCTTATGACATGGACTAGATATTATTATCATTTTTGTAGGTTTTATCTTGCTCTTGTAGTGATATCATCTCTTTTCATGGCCAATTACAGTGCTATCACTATTAGGCTACAAGGGGAGTACTTGCTTCATAGTACTGCTCAAAGGGGATATATGCAATGTGTTGTTAATTTGTGCAATGAGTTTGAGTTCCATGTTGCATGATAGTACTGGAATCTATTAATGGACAATATGCTTTGATAACTAATTACTTTTTGAGTGATATCTACAATGAACTAATGACCTAAAAAAATTCCAATTGCACATGCAATATAAACCTTTTTCTTGAGGTAGTTGATAGTGGTATAGTTTTCAAGTATTGGCCAGTTCAATTCCTTCGACTATATTATTCCTGCATACTGTGGTAGAGGTATGGTGATTAGTTTGGATAGTGATATGCCTCTTTTTCTTTCCTGACAATGTGTTTTAGACAATGACAGTTGTATATATTAGTGGAATAATGAATGCACAGTGCACAATGGAGCATTTAACCCTTTTTTTCTTGGTAGTGGATACTATGATATGATAGTGATTTTTCCATGCTTGACAGTACCTTTTGCATAGTGATGTGATAGTGAAATAATTGGTTCACTATCTTCACAGTTTCTATGCTCATGATCTTATGGTGATAGTGCCAGTATGCTCTGACTGGTATGTATAGTGGATCTGTGGCTTATAGAATATTGCCTTGAAGGGTAGTGTCAAGAATTTTTGGTAAGAGAAAATGAAGATTTGAAATATAATTTATTTTTTCCAGTTTATTGTTGCCAGAGGGAGAGAATAGTCACTCTATTAGTGCTTTCCTGCTTATTCAATTAGTCTACTTAGTCCTCTTCATAGGGGGAGTTAGTGCTCTTTGTCATTGTTGTCAAAGGGGGAGAAAAGAAACTAGGTGTAGGTGTGGTTGACATCAATCCCAAAGGGGGACTTTGTTGGCATAATGTTTTGTCATTGATGTCAAGGTGTATAATTGATAGCAAAGTATCATAAGTGGTCATTAGATATTCAGTGGGAAAGGTTGATGTCAAATATTTGTTTGTCAAAGACACTTGGTTGAAGTGCTCCTTCAGTGCATTCATTCATGATTGATATGTATGTCAAGTGCTTGTTGAGCATTTATTCAGTGAGTTGCAATTTGGAAAGGTTGAAGCTTTATTGGTGTTGAAGTAAAGGAAAGGCTAGTGCAAGTATTGATGCATTGGACTGTTGGAAAGATTAGTAATGGCGTTGGTACAATTGGGAACATATATACACTGTGATCTTGCAATTGGTTTCATAGTGGGTGCTCTTGCTGAAATGGTCATGCAATTGATACCTTACTTCACACCAAGGGTTATTGTCTCATGATAGTATATGACAGTTTTTCTACAAAGTGATTGTTGATTACAAGTGTTCATGACAAAGAAAATATGGTTGAAGCAATTTTCATGCTTCTTATTTTAAATTTCCAAGCATAGTTCAAATCTAAAGATCTAGGGTTTAGGGTTTCTAGTGATCTTCAATGCAAATCCTTCTTATTTTGTAGTGACTTATATTATTATTTTTTTATAACATTATTGGTTATCTCTTAAAGGTTAACCTGGCAAGTGTTGAGGAAAAAAGGTTATCATTTAAAACTTCTAAAAGACTATTTCAAGGATATAGCACTTTGACGGGTTTTTGCATGAAAAAGACATTATTTTTTTGTTATGTGCAGTTAGGTAACTGCTCTACTACAACAATGATTTGAGAGATGGAAAACCATGATCAAGAGTTCTTATTAAAACTTTCCAACAATTATTTTATAAAGGGTTCATTTTTTATAGGCTATTGAAGGACATCGGGCTAGGCTTTCAGTTATATAGTTTTGTAACTGTAGGAAGGCTTTGATAGAATGAAAGTATTGAGTGTATCACTACAATTTTTTGGGTGTGTGTGTAATTGTTTTGCATACTACAATATCATGTAGACATCATGTGTGATGGGAATGTGGTCTATACTCTTTAAAGAGAGTATTGAAAGGATTGAAATCTTGTGCATAACAATGCACAATGAAGAGAACTTGAAGATCAGTTTACAAAAGTGTTTCATGTTTACTTTAAATAATAGTATTCATGAAATATGGGACAGAGTTCTAATCTGAAGAGAGAACAGTGATAGTGCTTTTTTTGTTAATGGCAATGATATATGTTTTGAGTTGAGAGCCTTGATAGGGAAGTGTTTTTAGTTAAAGACTCTTACGTTTCTTCTATTTGTCCATACATAAAGGTTGTAGTGAGAGGTTGAGTTTTTTTTTATCTTACTCAAATGTTGTAGAGCTTGTTAATGCTTGTTGGGATTAAAACTATTAATGTAAAGAATCTATGAAATGTGTATACAGGGTTATTGTTCATTGTTCATGTCAACTTTTTCATTGTATTTGTTGAAATCCATGTATGTGAAAGGGGAATAATGGTAACCTAGTATGCATTGTAAACAGAGTAGTGCTTTGTATCTTTATCTTTTTGTGTTGGAGTTGATTTGTGGAGTTAGTGTTTTTCCAATGAGGCATATAGAATAGCCAGTGAGGCTTTGCCAGTGAGGTTGTGATCAGTGAAATTCTTGTCTTGCAAATGAGGCGTAATAAAGTGAATTTTCAGATTGGTATTTTATCCCTAAACAGGTTTTTCCACTCATAAATATTGTGTTGTGGTTTCTCTTGATTTTTGATCTATTTGTGCATAATCTATCATACTTGTTCAAGCTTTTTGGATTTTATTTCATGATGATTCTCTTAACATTTGAATCCTGTGATGCTTGAAATTCATATGCATAATATTGTGAAAATTAAACAAGTTAGATTTGATTTGTGAACCATTGATTCACCCCCCCCCCCTCTCAATGGTTTTGTACTCCAATAGTTTTTTCATGTTTATGCATGCATTTTGTTTGAGTAGTAATGCTTGTAGGTCTTCAAATCAAGTCAAGTCAAATTGCAATCAATATTTGAAGGTTATGAGCCTAACTTTAGTCCCTCAAGGAAATCGGATCTGAGTGGTGAGTTGTAGCAAGTTGTTGATTCATCATTCATTTATCATTTATCCTTTATCCCTCAAAAGGATAAGCTCTCATTATCATCATTTTTTCCATTGTGGAAGTAGGAATACCAACACGGGATTTAATTGAGGCAAGCCCCTATATGGCACAACCCTTCCTCTCCCTTTATGTGTGCAATTTATAGATATGAAGAGGATTGGAGGAAGATTGAAGACAATTTTCCCATTTATGCATTCAAGCCCTACAACTTGACAAGATATGGAAACTCCTTTATCTTAGTAACAAACGAAGATCTGAAAATGAGATTCGAAAGGAAGAAGCCACAGACCAAGGACATGAGGCCTATGAATTCAGTTTTTGGTTTTAGATCCCCAATCTAATGCACCCTTGGTGCCCTTGTCCACTCAGATTAGGCTCAAATTTAAATTAAAAAGTGCACTAATGTCTACTTTTCTCATTTCTGGTCTTCAATTTGGTTGTTAGTTTCTAGCTTGTATGTTTTCATCTCATAACAATCCATTCTCATAGTTGTTTAGTTACATCATTGTATTTTCATCAAAATTCCATTTCCAATCCCCCAAAAGAATTCAAATATAGGGTTGATTGACTCACCTTTTAGGTTGAAATTCAAACTCATACCCTTGCCAATCTAAATTTTAAATGTTATGTAGGTAAAAAGTAGTTAACCCTAGTTAAACTCTAGGTTCACTTTTTCCTACATAACACAAAGATGTGTTGAGAATATCTTTTTATCTCATTCATGATTGTATGGAATTATATATGGATGAATTCATATCTTATGGTAATACCTATGATGAAGCATTAACTAATCTTGAAAAATCACTACAAAAATGCCAAACCAAAACCTATACCTTAGAAATGAAATTTTCTACATGTTGATGGAGAAAGATATAGTTTTAGGTTACTATGTTTTGCAAGAAGGCATCTAATTATACCTCACTAAGATTGGATTCATATCAAATATACCTAGAAACAAAGGGATGTTAGAATCTTTCTTGGTCATGTAAAATAGTCACTCCTTTATTTGTCTTGTTCTCTAAAGATACAATTTTTTATGGAAAACTACATGCCAAGAATCCTTTCAAACCCTTAAGAATTCCTTAACCATGACACCTACACTACAAGGACCAAACTAGACCATTCCTTTTCATATCCAAAAAGATGCATCTAGCTTTTCTATAGGAGTTGTGTTAGGTAAAAAATATGGTATGCTGGAATATGCTCTATGCTTCATCAATAAAAATATCCTAGAAATAGAATTGAACTACATGGTTATTGAAAAAGAACTTTTGGCTATAGTCTATGCTATTAATAAATTATGACATTACATTACAAGCTACCTTGTGTGCATCCACACCGATCATGTAGCCATTAAGTACATAATAAATAATCCAATAGTTAGTGGTTGGTTTATAATATTATACTATTGCTAAAGGAATTTGATACAACCATTAGTGGTTGGTTTGTGATTCTACACCCATACCCATTTAGATTCAAACTTTCATTTCTAAACATGTATGCATTTTCTTACAATATATGTATGTGTTCCTCATGGAATTTTTTCTTGTGATGTTTCCAAAAAAACATGGATTCAACTTCTTGCACTTACCCATGAGCTATATTGATTATAGAATATATTTTTTAAAATATGCTTGTTTAATAGACCTCATGAAATTCCAAGAAAATATGGGATGTAATTATGAATAAAATTCCTCTGAAAATAAGAGCCATGTGTCTACTTGTTTATACTCTTTATAAGTATTGTGATGCCTCTTGAATTATAATGATAAGGAGGTAGATTCAAAAGATGTGAGTGATAAATGCTTATAAATCAGAAGCATAATTTCTTAGTTATTATAATGATAAGGAGGTAGATTCATTAGATGTGAGTGATAAATGCTTATAAATTAGAAGCATAATTTCTTAGTTCAAACTTATCTTGCTTGGAAGGAAGATTTTATTTGTTTTCCTCTCAAAGTTTCTTCTATTTTGGACAACTAGGGTCTTCTTGTTTTATGCACTAATGAGAATACTAATATCATGTTACTTGATGCATTTACCTCGAGGGAACCTTAGAGTAGTAAGGACTTTAAAATGGTTCTTGATATGATCTATAAGTATGGGCTTTCTAGAGGGACATCTAGATTATTTAATAAAAGACAGGCCCAACCCACACTTGATACTAAACCCTATAACATTATTTATCTATATGGGTGGTGCAAAGTAACGAATCTACCATTGCTAGGATTCTTTTGAATGAGATAGACTGATTAGGGGTGTGAATCAATTGTGGTCACTTACACTATTTTCTCAAAGAAACCAATGGGAAGAACAAATTGTTGTCCAATCTTAAATTTTATCTAAAGAAGAAAGTAGATGAAAATCTCCTAGTTGAAATTAAGAATAGAGGATTTGTTCTTGATGTGATAAGACTTATTCTATACTAAGAGATGCATATGGTAGGACACTAAAAGAGATGAAATAAATTTATAGTATGAATAGTGTAACATATACTTGTGTTATCATGTGTCTCATGCATTCATGATAGAATGAATGAGGCTTAAATAATACTTAACGAGATGGTACAAAGTAGACTTTACCCATCTACTATCACTCACTATTGTTTTCTATATGTGTTTGGAGGTTGTAATGACGACAATAAGACCCTATGATTGTACAAGAAATTGCGAGAAGCGCCCTTATCAGACAAGCCAACAAACCAAACCCATCACATCTTGCTCCATATATTTTGTAGTTTGATTGGAAAGGCTAAATGAAGTGAAGCCTAGGTGTATTTCGTAAAAATTATTGACAAGGGACTTCTGCCCTACACTATCGCCTTTGAAATGTATAAGGGACTAATACAATCAAATCAACTCCGACCAAGGAGAAGGCTAAAGACCAAACTTGCCAATGAAATAATTTGAGCACTATAATAATGAGCATTAGCAAAGAAAACTAAGTTCTTTGAAGACATGGAATTGTCATTCTGACTTGTTCCCACCACTACATCATAGTATCTCAATGAAATGTCATCTCATGGAACGAAATGCACACAAAGTACACTCAAAGAGACCTGAATTTTTTTGAACTTTCGAGAAAATGCACCATCTCTCACTGCCTGTGGCAAAATGGGGGCTTTATTGTAATGGGTGGGAAGCCACAACGCTGCTCAAGTGTTCAACCACGTACAACGTCTCATGAAGTATAATTATTGAAAGAAAATCATAGATAAACTCTGAGGTATAACTACATAATAGAGGAATGACTTTAGATGGAGTTAAAATTGAGGAGCTAAGTTTTAGAAATGATAGATACAATTTTTGAACCTTAAATTTTTTTGGAGGTTAGCTGTAAAGTTTGTTGATTTGATTGTGTGAGTTTATTTTACATCAACGTTTCAGATCACACTCTGTGATACATTTTTTCTTATGTTCTTTAATTCATCCTAATGATGGATCACGGAGTGTGATCCAAAACATTGATGTAAAATAAACCCACACAATCAATTCCAAAAACTTTATAGCTAATCTATATAAATTGTAGAAATCTACTATCATTAACTTCTTGAAAGTTCTAGCTAATCTATATGGATTGTAATAAACCCAATAACTTTCCTCAAATTTTTCATGTATATGAATATTGATCAACTGCAACCAATAGATGCATCTTCATAGACAGTTTTTCCAGCAATTTTCGGTGGTGGGTACCCGGTCGATCTTCCTGACAAAGTTGAGAATCTTTGTACCTGGCCATTTACACTTAACCAAGAATGGGCAGCCTATTATATGCAATGAAATGGGCCAGACTTTTAGAGTATTGGAAATGTCAGGGGTAGAGGACAACATATCTGGCATATAAATGAAATCTAGTGTTTGGTGTACCTTTCAGAAACTGATTAGAAATTAGGAGCGATCCAATCAAGCACTGAGGCTAAAACAGATGATCAGCTTTAGTGGACACATTGTCAAGATACCAACTGACAAATTATCGCCTACTAATCCAGATATCTTTGAAAATGTGGATGATTTTATACAACTTAGTTGGTCAAACGAGCCATAGTCTTACATAATCTTCGGTACAGATATGCTCGAGATATCTTCTATGCTAAGGACCGACCAATTCTAGTTGCAATAAATCCGTCCAAAGATGCTTCATGCCTTTACAAGGAGGATTTTATCAAAGAATACAAATTGGAACTTGCTGAGAATCCACATGTACACATGATGAAAGAGACTAAATTTGGAGTAATGATGAGGGATGGCTTTAGTCAGACTATAATTATAGGTGTTTAGAGTAGTATGACCGACAGAGCCTGTGATAAAGATGATTTTATCAGATTAGGAGGAAAATTCCATATTTCCACTCCTAAAAGTTCTTGAAGCTTACCTGACAAAGATGACAGGTCTTTGTGTTTGTTTGTTTTTCTTCTTTTCATTTTTGTGTTATTTGTGTACTTTTGGCTTAAAAGTATGTAAAACCCCAAAACACCCATCTTATGAGGGAGTTGGCTCTCGTAATGGAGAGGAAAATGGTTAATTCAGTAGCATATTGTGAATGACTATCGTTGTTTATTGAGCAAGTCATGCTTCAATTTGAGTAAAATATTCTAGTCACAAATCTATTTACCAGTTTATTTTTGGTGATTATTAGGGATTAAAGTGTTGGTGCATTTATTTTTCTTAGAAATTTGAAAGTACCTCCTTCAAAATGAAGGTTGGTGACTCTATTCAAAGATAGAACCTAAAACAATGAGTTGGTATCAAAAAGCATAGAGGAGTATGCCTTGAATCAATGGTTGGTAATGGCAATGATAACAAGTAAATTATTCTTCATTTATGCATATTGTTGGTACACAAAGTTATAGCTTTGAAATCCATAAGCACTAGGGGCATCAAACTTAGGACAAAGACCTCTAACTTATGATTAGGTTGAGCAACAAAGGACCAATTTATCAAGGTGGGAAAGTTCTTTGACATTTGGCTCTCCTAGACCAAGGGGACTTCCCTAAGGTGCTACTTCTAGATACAATTACAAATAATGAATATGTATTGTGCCACAAACTATACCTAGCACATAGTATATTTATATTTAACTTGTCATTTTGTATATCCATGCTAGTTTGCAACATGCAAGGTTTTGCACCTTTTTAAAGTAGATAAACTACCATGTGCTACGAGGAAATTTTCATATTTCCACTACATAAGTTTTTGAAAGCTTGCTTGACAAAGATGACAAGATTTTCAGTGTTCTTTTTTATTTTTCCATTTTTGTGTTCATTTTGTACTTTTGGGTTAAAAGTCTATATAACTTCCCAAAACACCTATCTTACAAGGGAGTTTCCCTCTCAAATGGAGATAAAAATGGTTAATCCAATAAAAATTATTCAACTAATACAAATGATTGCCAATATCTATTGGGCAAGTCATGCTTCAATGTGAGCAAAATATTCTAGTGACAAGTCTATTTACTAATTGATTTTTTGGTGACTATATTGGGGATTGAAGTGTTGGTGTATTTATTTTTCTTAGACATTTGAAGGTACCTCCTCAAAAAGGAAGTTTGGTGAATCCTCTATTCAAAGATTAAACCTAGAACAATGACTTGGTATCAAAGAATATAGAGGAATAATTTACAATGCCTTCAATCAATGGTTGGTAATGATAATGATGAAGATGAAGTAAATTAATCTTCTTTTGTACATAATATTGGTGCATAGAGTTGTAGGTTTGAAACCCTTAAATTTGGATCTTATCCTAAGCACCAAGGGTGTCAAACTTAAGACAAGGACCTCTAACTTATAATTATGTTGAGCAACAATGGACCAATTTTATAAGGTGAATAAGTTCTTCAACTTTTGGCTTTGCTAGACCAAGGGGGGCTTCCCTAAGGTGCTATAACTAGATACAATTACAAATGATGAACATGTACTATGTAGCAAACCATACCCAACACATAGTATACCCCTATTCAGGTTGTCACTCTATATTTCCATGTTGGTTTACAACATGCAAGGTTTTGCACCTCTATAAAGTAGATAAGCTACCACATGAAGTTTCTAAGTATATATTTCCTAATAGCCCCTAATACTGTTATGCACATCTAGACATGGTAGTGAGTAAAACTTATCACAACAAAAAATTATGTTTCGATTTTATTTTTTGGGTGTGTTGGAGTGATGGGAGATTGAGAATATAGAATATGGGTTCCTATAACCAATTGGGAAAATAGTTTCTAGAAATATCAAACACAAAGAACACAATAGCTAGAATCCATCTACAATACCATAATCAAGATATTATTGAAGACTCCAACTTCAAACCCTATACACAAGCTAAGATCTATGCATGTGAATACTAATATGAGTGAATTTAAAAAATATTAAAATAATCTAACTGGGTAATCCATGAATAATCACATACACTTCTTATATTATTCTAAAAATATACTTTGCAAAACCTTTCCAAGGATTTTATAGTTGTCTAGCTAGCTAACTAATTAAAAATAACACCCAAAAGTGCACACATTACACATGGAGATATTCATATAATGTTGGATCTAAAAATTTGATCCATTATTTTGAGATTAATTTTTATTATTATACAATTGTGATGAAACCCAAATCTTTACAATGCAAAAAATATCTTGAAACCTTGTAAATTAGATACAAATCCTAGTAACCTAGAAGTTTCTTCTCCTTGTTCTTGATCTGCAACATTTTTCCCCCCTCTTTTAATAATGAAAACATAATATAAAATATGTCTCCCCTTCTTATTCATGCAACCTTGGAGAAATATACTTTATTTTTGGGCACTAATAAGGTCACCCATTCCCTTGACATCATTATCATTAATGCCTTCATGCAAAAATCACATCTCCAGTATGTGCAAAGGATTAGAAATATTGTAGTTGTCTCACATATTAATGGCATTACTGGTTTTGGTGTACAAGAAAAGGAATATCCCTAAAATGCATTGAAATGGTAGCCTAGAGATGATGTGAGGACCATCAAGGCATGAAACTTCACACCATATTAATTGTTATATATGGATTTTTCATATTCTACCATTAAAAGTGCCTTTGAATCTATAGACTTACAATAATCAATGATTTCTCAATAAAATAATATAATTGGGCAGTTATAGAGCTTTACCAATTCATTAATGATGCCCTAGGTTGTGCAAGGAGGTAGGTGGGAATAAACAATGTAAAATATAGGATTTTCAAGGTTTAGGGGTCAAGGATATCTCATAACTCATACCACTTGTCAAGGAGTGGGGGTTGAAATTATGACATATGTCATGCTTGAATAAAATAGATCGAAGGGTAATCGCACTGCATCTATGACTCTAAAAAGATATGTGAGGGAAGTTATCAAGATTGAAGGATTGAAGATACTAAGGAATTCATTTGATAAGGCATGTAAATAAGAAAATATCTAAACTCATGTAGTCAATAAGATAACATGGAAGGGAAATGTCAAGGATTAAGAGTCGAGGATATTTCATAACTCATGCCCAAGTTATAGTGATAACGGTATTCCCACATCTTTAAATGTGTTATTAATATATATAAGAAAGTATAATTCAAGGATCAATAATGCTAAGGAAAAGGTACTTGAGTAAAGGTATGGCGAAACTGTTGAACACCCAAAATATTGAGAGGGAGGGTGAATAAGTATTCACTGAAATTCACTAACTTCATTAACTTAAACATCCATTCAAAGCATCACATTAAACTTGCAGTAACGGAAAGCAACAATTAAAGCATCCATCACAACACATAACACAAAAACACTAGATTTACATGGAAAACCCTTGAAAGGGAAAAATCACATTGAGGATTAGTGCACAACATATTATAACCGATTTCAATGGATTTACAAAATGGTGGACTCACTATCCAAGGACTCATTGTCTAGAAAGAAAGAATAGTTCACTGCCAAGGGCTCACTGCCTAGAATAGAAAAAGATAGAAGAAAGGGTGGCTCACTGCCAAAGATGAATTGTTAACAATGCATCTGCAACATGTTGAAAGTACAGTTCTAATTAAGTGCAAAAAATATACTTAACACACTTCATACTTCACCACTATAAAACTTCACACAAGTTACTCTACTTTAGATCTCATACACACACTATTGAACAACCTCAAATCCACCTTCAGACAATGAATTAACCTTGTATATATGCATACATCTATTGTAAACACCCAAATCATCAATTAGGTTGGTCTAATTAGATGAAACATGCAACCTCATAACTTGTTGACACAAAACTCCATAGTGTATGCCTTGAGGAATAGACCAAAACGTGTACAAGACCAAAATAGGTCAACGTGACCTATAATCACTCCCATAAATCCACTCCATACATAACTCTGCACGATCCCAAAACCCTTAGTCAACACGACATAACAAAATTGGTGAAGCTAGAATTGAATGAACCAACTATTCATTCACAACTCGACACGCAAACCACCAAACTACTTGCCAATTGGAGTGCATACACCTCTGACACCTTCCAAAACTTCCTCAAAACCACATAGTATAATATTCATCTGTGATGGAATGGAGAGCATTCCAATCATGCACTCTGTACCAACCACTTTGTCATTACTAAGCTTGATACAATATCACTAATATCTTCAGCTACAGAAGAAATCAAGACCAAAAAAATTGGATTTAGACATGTCCAACACATACCATGAACACCTCAAAACTACATGACAAGATTCTTCATAGTGGAATAATGCAAACCACAAAATTGTTCCTATGAACACTGAACATGCACACTAGGACTTAGTCAACTCTCCCAAAACACTTAGTCTTCTCCAAACCAACACTTTTTCATTTCTACAATGGGTTGTGAAAACACCATACACCATCCATACATCATCATGCTCATGTTTCCAACAATATCCCCCTTTGTCGTTGATGGAAACACGCTCTCCAAAACTACTCAAAACTACTCCCTCTTTGACATCAAAGGAAAAGGGATCATTATATCACTCCCCCTAACTGATAAACAATTATATTTACATGAGAGTATCATCCCCTTTTTTCTTATCTCCCCCTTCCAATATTATCCATTACAAAAAAGATAAAAACCTTATTGCACCACCATCAACTACTTCTGCATATGTACATTGAAATCAAAAAAATGCATATGTAAAGAAAAAATGTACAGCTTAACCCTTATAAGACTCTTTCAATTTAGCAAGATGTGCCTCCTAATCTTTCTTTGCAACCTCCCACTCCTTATTGGCGAATGCAAGCATACAACACTGACTCTCAAAATGAACATCGAGGTCTTCTCCTTCTTCTAGAGAACTAGGCATTCGATTCATTTATATCACCTTCTCTACATGTTCAAAAAATCTAGTTAAAGATGTAATCCTTGCACTCACCAAATCTTGGAGTTGACTATACTGCACTATTACTTTCTCCTTTTTATCTTGCAATAGAAAGAATTGACCATGTAGATTCTCAATTTATGCTCTTGTTGCACCATCTACATCACTTACCAGATCATAAGCACCAAATTCTTGAGCAATTTGTGACTCAATAGATTCCATTTGAACTTTGATGCTCCTTGTAGAATTTGGCCATTTCAAACAAAATTGAAATAAAACTTTTGCTTCTTCTAAAAAATTTTGAAATTATTTCAAGTTACCTTGTAACTTTCCATGTGCAGCACTACATTTATCAAAAATCTCAATCAATCTCTTATCATTGAATTTCTTTTCCATTTCCTTCTCAATATTTTCTTCTAAACTAGCAGAATAATCCTTAAAGGAATCAAGTAATAACCTCAACTATTGCACACCAAACAGAGAATTATCAACAATTGCTCTGAGAATACTATCCTACAACACTTTTACCACTTCATCTACCAATTTTGCACTCTTTTGGTGTGTTTTTAGAATTTCCTTCCTTGCAAAGGCATAGAAAGCATCACCAAGTTGTAACTTATGCAAAGGGGAAATTTTATCCATGTCTACCTAACCTTGTTGCATGGGAATCTGTAGTAGATATGCAAACACCACTGATTGAAACTATAACTGCATATCCAACAAATCTTTCAATGAATCTCTAGAAGCTCCAGAGGATTCACCACCAATTTTAGCATCTTCTTCCTTCTCACTTTTTTCCTTCTCTTAATTTCCAAAAAAATATTCTCTTCTTCTATAGGCTTCTCACCATCCATAGGAGGCCTATTTTACTTCTTGTTCCTCAATGTTATCCTTATCACTACTACTGGAGCACTCTTCTACAACCTTCTCATCTACTGAAGGAAAAGTTTCTTTTTTTGCTTTGCAGTCTTCTCTAGGAGACCTTGCATGTCTTCTTTATTTTTCTCAGCATTTTTCTCCATTTCCGAAGGGGGAAAATCCTATTCAACTTGAGCTTCATCTTCTCCTGTACATCCTACTTATCATCTTCCTTTTCTTCAACAATATTCTCCACAACTGGAGGGGTATTATTTGTCGATATTTCTTCATGTCCAGACCCATGTTGTTCTACAACAGGTGCATCATCTTTCGGGAGGGGTGTATTTTTTTGCATCTGATCTTCATTACCTAGAGGAGCTCACAACCATTTAGCAAGCTCTTCAACCTTCTTCAGAGACTCATTATTTATCCTTTCAATTTCTTCCTCATCTCTACTCATAAGAGTGTTAACTCTTTTTTTTGTCTAGAATTTCTTGTTATATAGCTTGGACAACTTGCGTCTATAATCATGAGATAGTAGGGAACCAATCTTCTCCAAGGAAAATGTCTTTATCTTTGCATCCTCTTCAATATCTTCTTGTTTTCTTGTAGTTAAAATATTTTTCAAATCATCAAGAAATTGATCTTCTATCTTATTTAGGCAAGTACTGAATGTTACTATATACTTAATAGTAGCCTCTTTTATTGTTGTCTTATCTCCATCATTTACACCCAAAAACATTTCAGCAATTTACTTTAGCAATCCAAACTTTGCAATGCTACTTAACAAAGCATCCAACTTCATGGGACTATGCCCCCTAACTAGAGGAATCTTCTCTTTCTTCTTTCCCTTACCTTTAGGATATCTTTCTTTAGAACTCTTTTCTCTTCTTTGAAAGATAAAATCTTTCTTTTCTTTTTCCACTTCCTCTTCACTTTCAATGTCTACCACATCAACTTTCTCTTTTTGCACCGATCTCTTGAGAGACTTGAGATTTCCTTTTTTAGACCAAATGGGGTCCTTCTTCTTCATCATCTTTACAGCTGATGTACTTATCCCTGGTAGCCTTTTCTTTCATTCTTCTCTTAGGAGTCTTATTAGTTTCAGGGGTGCTAGATATTTCTTTCTTCTTGGAACTCCCTGTAGGCTTTGTTCCAGAGGACCTAGGAGCAATAGGAGATGGGGAAAGGTCCCACTAGTATAGAAACAACAATATATGACTGAAACTACTAAAAACTATTTATAAATGACTAAACTTGGTCACGTGACCATTAGTAGTTTATTGACAGTCATTTATAACGCGATCAAATTTATGACTAAACTAATTTTAGTCATTTATTTAGTCATTTTGATTGATCGATTTGGTAGCATATTTAGTCATATTCTTGGTCACGTGACCATTAGTAGTTTATTGCTAGTCATTAATTTTTATTTTTATTGATCAATTTGGTAGTATATTTAGTCATATTATTCACTGATTTATGTCAATTGGTAGTATATTTATTCATTGATTTCTTTCAACTAGTAGTATATTTAGTCATTATTTATTCACTGATTTTTGTTAGTTGATAGTATATTTAGTCAATTGGTAGTTTATTTAATTGTTTTTGTTCACTAATTTCTACCTAAAAGCGTCAGAAATGAAACAATGTTTTTGAGGTTTAAACATAAAACACAGAAAAACATAATCAATCATTCATTTGCACATAATGAAACAACTATTAAGAAGGGAAAATATTGAAATTGTATTGAAAAAAGGTGTTGTTACATCATATACAAGACAAAAATATGTGTTAAAAAGTGTGTTTCTCAGTGTTGTGACTAAGAAAATTGAGTTGCAATGCTCTATTTTTTTCTTATACAACTCCAAAACATGAAAGAGCTACATGAAAAATGAAGCCTAATGGTCCTATGAAAGACTTCTTTACAGAATTCACAACATGAATACTCAATATGGACTGAGAACTATGTTCTGCATAGACTTTGACTTATAAGCTTTACTGAACATGACAGTGAACAAATCCAAACTGATCATAAACATTTATCAGTGGACGAGCATCTGGAAGTATTGCTTCCATAAGAAAGTTCTTTGTCTTTTCAGCATCATAGAAGTTTGACTCTCTAGTATGTTCCATCTCCTTGATTTTTCCAATTTTGGTTGTTGCTTCAATGTATTTGAAGTGAATGTCGAGATCCTCACTGCCAATAAAAATGCAGTTTACCATATAAGTATAAGGTTCCCAACCTACTACAAAATTACCCCCTCAAATAGATCAATGAATATCAATGACAAAATGATACAATTGACAATCCAAAATCAAATCACTTGGAGCTCAAATATGCACCCAAGAAGAAATATAGCCCTTCATAAGACTTGAACTTTTCAAACAACTTGATGCATGAATCTACACCCAATACAGGAACTACAAGAAATAATCATATTAAAAAATAAATTACATTGAGAGCAATAGTTTAATAGTCACCTCAACTTCAGAGTTCCATATCAAAAACCATAAGCTATTTATCAATAGGAAGAAGATATATGAATTTAAAACAACTAGAAAGCAATTGCCTAAAGAAAGAGATTTGTGATGACATTGTAATCAACTAGATAACCACCCTCCATTTGAGACATCAATAGTGAAAAGTTTACAATGCCCTATAAAATTTACTCAACAAATAAGACCTCTCTTCAAAACACCTACAGATTCAACATCAGAAATATATTTCTATCAAAGGTAATAGAGTATAGTGAGTATCATATCCAACATATACACAATGAATGCAAGTTAGTGAATGTAGTGAGTAGAAACTATCAAAGCAAGGTTAACCATAATCATAAGATCAATCACCATGAATTAAAGGATATATGCTAATCACTTGTAAGGTAGCAAACCATTGGAAGAGAACAAGATAGTTAGCATAATTTTGGGAGCATTTATAAGCACATGAGGGGCAGTACTTTATTAGATTCATGGATGAGCAAAACACAATGAAATCTCAAGAACAATACAATTGATGAAGAAAGGAAAAAAATGATAGTTTTCTCAAGGATAGCCCCTATGACTGTGAGGAAAAATTTTAACCATGAGATCACCAAAGTAAGAGTATGAGAAGATGCACCCATAAAGGACAATTGTCACTCATTCAAGAAGCCAGGTTATGAAGAAGAAACTGAGTTGCTTAAGTAAAGGCATGAAGGTGACAAACAAAGATTAAGTAACAGTCTCAAGCCTTCAAAACAAGAAATGACAGTCATGAGGAGAGTTAGCATGGTAGAGGAGGTTTCAAAATTTTCTTCAAAAAAGTGACAGCAACCTCCATCATAGCTATAGTGCTTAGGTTGCAATCACTTTTACAAGGGCAGAGGCTTCAATGAAAGACAACAAGATACTTTCCAACCATGATGAAGATCACTCAGTAATAAGCTTTTAGACTTTCAAAGACAGTTAAGGCATGGAGTAAAGATCTTTCTTAAATGGCAATCTGGTGTGAAGGGTTTGTGTATGTAAAGAGGGCATAATAAGGAGTGGGACAACACAGTGGTCTCCAAGGTTTTAAGATCATATTCCTAGCAATGGAAATCCAAAAAATACTTCAAGAGATGGAAAGCCACAATCCTAATGAAGGTAAGGAATGACAACCCCTTCAAAGGTTAATAGTCATAAGTGTGAATACAGTTAGCATGACTTGAAGGACGCCACAATGAAGTAAGGTCTGAAATAAAGATAGGGGGTAGTGTAAGATAATGAAAGATAGTGCGTTGACGATGTTGAGGATAATCAAAATGCAACAATTCAATTCTCCTCCTACTCTTTCTCTTCATATTTTTTTGATATGCAATTCCAAGCTTCTATAACTTCTTCCATAATTAGCTACTCCTGTGAATCTATTGTTAAGCCCTTTTACAATACTTAAAATAAAACAATGCCTATAAATCAAAAGACAGTTTGTGACTATTAAGGGCAGCATGAAATTGGAAAAAGGGACAATCATACCTCGTGGGTATGATCAAAAGTTCAGGCCTTTAATAAGTCATGTAGGGGTAGGCCATGCTTGACACATGTTACAACGGTCCCAAGGTTTGATGGACTATGAAGGAGCAAGTTTTGAGACCATGATACAATGCACAATCAAATCAAATGTGAAAGGACATTCTATATCTATGTTTTGTGACCTTATAGACAAGGGAAGAGATCATTAATGAAGAGAGAGCAGTCCATACATGAGAAAGTAGCAGGGTGCAATGCCCTCCTAGGAATAAGCTAATAAAAATGCAACTCTTGAAGAAAAAATTGTGAATTTTTCCGATTTGTTCTTTAATGTAATTCTATATGTTGCATAATATCTTACATCCATTCCTTGAGTTTTTGTTTCTATATCTTATAGTTGGCATCTGCAGAAACTTCCATAAAATTATCAAGAACACACAAAAAATTTGTTAATTGATGTAATTTTTAATAATAATATCTTCTTGAGTATTTATAACTGAAGTCTTAATTCTAAGGAGAGAGGTCCAAGAATTTTTGTCTCTATCTTTGTTTAGGCTTGATTGGATTCTAGATTGAACAGGAATAAGAACCATGAGGGAGGGAAAAAGTGATTATTATTGGATGAATACATTTACTTTTGGAAACAAGTAAATGATAATATAATTTTCTAAACAACCAAATCACACTTCAGGTCTCTAGCTATGATATAGTGAATTGGGATGGACTAGGCACCCTTTTTGAACTTTTTTTTTAAATTGTGCAAGCAATTTCTAGAATATTTTGGTTTGTAAAAGAATAAATAAGTTCCAAGTATAGAGGAGAGTCCTCTCAAACAACAAAATCTTATTCAAAACATAATAGTATTGCATATTATATAATAGTCCTATCCAAAATTATCCATTAGCAGAAGAGATTGCAGGAGTCTCAATTCACTTGTGAAAAGGAAGAATCCTTGGGTACTTTTTAGGTAAATTTATGGGAGCAAGAATCTTTCTCTACCCATTAACATTGGGCCTTCTTGACCTATCACTCAAGTGGTTTCCTTTGACATGTTGGAAACTTGCTAGTTGTATAACTCTAAAATGGACAGACAAGATCCCTTCATGATGATGTTCGAAATTGAGTAAGTTTAAAGCTCTTGTGAAGAATTCAACAGGTAGGGAGATAAAGGTTCTTCAGTCAGACAATGGGGGCAAGTACAAAGGGAAAGAGTTCCAAGAGTTCTGTAATAGGGAAGGAATCAAGAGAGAATGGACTGTTCCTTACAACACGCAGTAGAATGGGGTTGTTGAGAGGAAGAATCGGTCTATATCAGAGGCAGCAAGGGCTATGTTGTATGACCAAGATATGCCACGTTACTTATGGGCAGAGGAATGTAGTACAGTAGTATACATACAGAACAAGGTTCCACATAAGGTATTGGGAAAGATGACGCCAGAGGAGGCATTCTCAAGGAAGAATCTAGATGTCAGCCACTCCAGGATATTTGGTAGTTTGGTGTATTATCACATTCCAGGGCCTACACATTCCAAATTAGATAAGAATGCAGAGAGAGGGTACTTTGTGGGGTATAGTGAAACCTCAAAGGCATATGGGATATTAATTCTAGGGGCCAAGAGGATTATATTAGGCATGATGTCAAGTTCATGGAGGAAAAGGAATTTAGGAGGTCCAAATATTTTCCAACAGATGATTAGAGTGAGCAGCCAGTAGAAGCTCCAAGGATCATGCAACCAGATCAGGGGCAGAGAAGCTCGAGTACAGTTACTAGTACAAGCACAAGCTCAGGTGCTGAGAGTTCATAGAGTATGGAGCAATAGATGCATTAGATCCAAGAGATGCATCAAGAAGACATGGAGGTTGATATTTCATCCTCTACAGTTGGCAACAGAAACCAACAGACACATAGGGATACTCAGGAGTTTGTGGGAGCTCCTAGGATGAGTAGTAGACAGCAAAGACAACCAGCCAGGTATAATGACTATATGGCATTAGTTATTTAGTTGGTAGATAGTGATCCTTCCAGCTATCAAGAGGCCACACAACAACAAGTGTGGCAAGATGCGATGGTTGGGGAATATACCTCAATAGTGCAGAACGATGTGTGGGAGGTTGTGCCTAGACCAAAAAAAGGGTAGTGGTTGGATCACACTAGATCTATAAGATCAAGCATGGTGTAGATGGTAGCATCAAGAAATACAAGGCAAGGTTTGTGGTGAAGGGGTTCTCTCAGAAGGAGGGAATAGACTATGAGGAGACATTCGCTCCGGTGGCCAAGTATACATCTATACGAGCTGTGATCTCACTTGCAGCATAGATGGGATGGCAGATCCATCAAATGGATGTCAAGATGGCATTTCTTAATGGTGAATTGAAAGAGGAGGTATACATAGAACAACCAGAGGGATTTGTAGCACACAACAATGAAACCCATGTGCACAGATTGAAGAGAGCTTTGTACAGACTCAAGCAGGCTCCTAGGGGATGGTATGAGTGCATTGATAGATACTTGCAGGGAATTGGCTTTGTGAAGAGTGAATTGAATGCTAACCTCTACTACTTGGTGGTTGGAGGTGAGGTTCTCATTCTTGTTTTATATATGGACGACTTGTTTTTAACAAGTTCAATAGGGCTCATAGAGGAGTGCAAGAGGGACCTTGCAACAGAGTTTGAGATGAAGGATTTTGGGGCTTATGTACTACTTTCTAGGCATGGAGGTATGGCAAACAGATGGAGAGATTTTCCTTAGACAAGGGAAATACTACATCTAAATCTTGAGGAGGTTTGAGATGGAGGATTGCAGAGCCATGTTTACTCCTATGATCATGAATTGGAAGAAGGTAGACACGTCTAGGGAGAAGGATGTAGACCCCACCTTATATAGGTAGTTGATTGGATCTCTCATGTATTTGGTCAACACCAGACTAGATATATCCTTTGCAGTAAACTCTCTTAGTTAGTTCATGGTTGAGTCGAAGAGAGTACATTGTACAGCGGCAAAGCATGTGTTGTGGTATATGTGTGGTACAATCGAGTATGGGATCAGATATGCTCAAGGTGATGGTATTAGGCTCATAGGCTATACTAACACAGATTAGGCAGGAAGTACAATGGATAGGAAAAGTACTTCAAGGTGTTGCTTTAGCTTTGGATCAAGAGTTGTCTCTTGGTACAACAGGAAGCATAAGTTTGTGGCTTTGAGTTCTACAGAGGCATAATACATAGCAGCTAGCATGGCGACGTGTGAGGCGATATGGCTTCGAAATTTGTTGGTGGCCTTGTTTGGTCAGAGGGTTGAGACTACAGTGATACACTGCGACAATTAGATTTGCATCAAATTGTCTGAGAATACAGTGTTTCATGATAGGTCTAAGCATATAGATATCAAGTATCATTTCATCAGGGATTGTGTATAGCGATGGATTGTTCAACTATAGTATATACCTACAGATCAGTAGGTAGTAGACATTTTGACAAAGGCATTGAGGAAATTGAAATTCATCTTCTTCAGAGATAGGTTGGGTGTCATGCAGACACCTTCCTCTCTAAGAGGGAGTGTTAATTTTTGTAGCTTGGATAGGTGTCTCCATTTCCAAGAAATATTTAATTAATTAATTAATTTTTCTGGAGACTTCTAGAAAGGAGTTAGTTGTCCAGATAATTATTTAATTAATTAATTGATTCCTCTAGAGACTTCTAAGATCTAGTTAGTTAGGGTTTGTTAGAGTCTAATTAACATTAGCCATTGATTGAGATTAAATCATGGGCATTGGTTTTTTAATGAGAATAGTATAAAAGGGGATCAATGGGAATTTGGAGAACACACACTTGAAAGACTTGCAGTGATAGCAAGGGGCGCAGTGATAGTGTTGGTGACAACAGCAGTGGAATTTCAGGAAGAGAAATTGAGGGAAGAATTTCCAAAGAAGAATATTGTCAGAGCTCTGCCAATAAGAGGCAGTTTATGTATCTCTTAACTTGCTAAAGTTTGATAAAATTCATCATCTACAGTACTAGTTTTCCCTTTGGGGTTTTTCCAGGGACAAATTGTCCAAAAATATTGTGTTCATTATTTGCATGTTTTCTTCTCTATTCCTGTGGTTTTATTTGTGAAGTTGCAGTTGTGTTATTTTTCAATATTTGTTGTGAATTAATTTTCCACAATCAAATCATCTATATAGATAGGAGATTGATAATCAATAACTATAATAGAATTTTCACAATTTCCCCTAGACATGTTATAATGGACGATAATGAATTTGAGACACTAACAAACTATGAAATGAGTTCCAAAAGACTAATTGGGAGGAAAAATCACACCCATTTTCAATTGTTACCCTTTTTCTGAGCCCTCCTAAAATTCCTCATAGCATAGACAAGGCAAGTGAACTGTTTCAAAAAATGCCTCAAAGAAATGTGATATTTGATTTACTATCATACTGCACATTTATTGCTCGGCCTTCGCAGTAATGTGGGATGTTACTGCTACACCACATTGTGTCTTCCTAACTCTTACGTTGATGCGAGAGGCTCTACCATGATACCGCATTGGCTCCAAGGACCTCTTGCAATGATGCGGGTAACCTCCTGCCTCTTGTAATATTCCATCTTTCTACGCATCTCCCTATCAAGTTTTCAATTTACTCTTAACTCTGCAAGTCTCTCTTCCCTTTCACATAATGAAATCACTTTGATATCAGCTAATTTTGAAGTTTTCAAATGTCGAGTAGTATTCAGGCAGCATAAATTCATGCAAACAAAAACTTTAATCTCAAATTCTCAATGTTTTTACTCAAATGGCTTTAAAAGACTTACTGACCAATCAAATGTATAAATCGCATAACATTATTTCTCTGCCTCTCATCTAGTAACTATAGATAGACATCCTTGACTATTTAAAAAATCTATTCCAGAGAAAGAAATTGATCATGAAAATAACCTGATAAACAGATTTTGAGATCTTTGGTTTGGTGAGAAAAATTTGCTTCAAACTTAGTCTTCTGCAAGCTTGCACAATGTCAAAATATAAACCTTGTATACTACCACACAATTCCTATCAAATACGCAATTCCAATATAAGTTTAAATATCAATGTTAATAAGAGAAGAATAAAATTGGATTCAAGGATATTTCTTTTCATTTGATTCGGCTCTTTTATTGTGTGGAATTCCCTTTTGGTTTAAGAATATAAGTTTAAATATCTATTTCGATAAGAGAAGAATAAAATTGGACTGAAGGAAGGGTCTCAATTTTAATGTGAATTTTAAAAGAAATATTTTGGTGGTGTTTGTCCCCAAAAATGTGGATTGAGCAAGGTGTCCTCTTGGATATTATTAAAGTTCGGCTTCCAAGAGTTCACAAGTGTATAAGTAATTCAACTTATTCAAAATTCAATATCATTTAGTATTTATATGTTTTTTCAAATTTTGTTCTTTATTAAAAATTCATATCAATAGAAGGTTTTCATGCACATGTAATCACAATGGCCAATGCTAAGCCATTTCTCACATTAAAACACGAAGGATAACAAGCAATGAGTAAAACAAGAAAATATAAATCAATGGAAATTCTTTGTATGTCAAAGTAGTTCCCAACCCCAAATTGTTCTTTCTAGGACTCAAATTAAATAAAAAATGATAAAGATGGGTGATAGAAACCTCTACTAGGGCTATGGAAATTGGATAGATAGTAAAGGATTGGAGGAAACTAGAGGTATCACCATCAAATCTATGGACACCTAGCTTGCATCAAAGCAATTTTCCTAAGCTTGACAAGTAATATATCTACCAAAGTTATAAATGGTTGCTCTAGTGTAGACCTATATTACCGTGGGAGTGACCTATCTTCCCCTAAAACTTAATAAAACCAAAAGTGTATGGTTTGAAAAAAACTTGTTCCTTTTATGGTAAAATGTAAGGAACAAAATTTATTGGTTAAATGAAAGTTCTTTGTTTCTCCTAGAACAAGATCTAAGAAAGAAACTAACTATGAAGGAATCTAAACTACTCCTTGTTACACTTTTCAGTCTTTCAACTTTTAGAGGTCCTGTGAAACCAATAATCCTAAGTTCTCTTAATGATCCACAAGTATTACTTGACAATTGTTATCACCAACATGCCTATTTTCAAATTTTGAGCCACTACCTAACTCAAAAAAACATGGAACTAAACATTGCATTCTTTCTAAACTAAAAGACGTAGTCCAAATTTAGTTTGAATGCTCAATTTGCAAAGATTATTCACTTTGCATAGGTGTCCTTTGCATGCAAATTATTTTTTTTTCTCATAGTTGTCTCTGAGATACTTTTAGAAAGAATGTGCTTTATCCAAATTGCTAAGTTATTGATAGAATAGGTAAAGGAGAAGATTTGTGGCATAAGAATGTCTCGTTGACAATAAAAACCCAATGAGATAGAGAAATCAACACCAAAATAAAAGCATTGTTCATCCACAAGGAAATGAGTAAACACAAAGCTACTAAATCCTTATTTCCTAGGCATAGTAAACTAAGTCACAATTCACCAATTCGAGCAATTTTGCAGATTAAAGCTTGCATCCAAAATTGTGAATGAAGAAATGTGTTTGAAATAGGAACTTCAATGTCACTAATTGCTTGGATAGTAGAATACACAAAATTTGACTCAATGGAATGGTTTATAGTGTTTTATAGAATACAAGCTAGGTAGTTGGGAAAAGCATTACATTGTGTAACTTACAATGTACTAGCTAAATGATGGATAAAGCACAAGCTCAATGTAAATTTACCTCTGTTAGGTGTATACTTGGCTCCAAGGTGTTAAGCAACATACACATGCTTTGACATTGACGATTGAATTATGAGAAGATGTTGGCAGAGACAGTGTTGTGGGGTCCACAACAATTGTTATTATATAAGGTGTGGAATGGTTGCAAAATATAGGAAATATGTTGTAGAAAGAATGGATGTGTTATGATAGATGACATCCACAATTATCTCTTGGTCTACACACTCATACTACAAGGACCCCAAAAGAAAATAAAATAGCTATCTAGGAAGTGTAAAATTTGTAAATCATATTTGAATCCCTTCAAGATGAAATATGGATAAGCTTTGTCATTCCTTGGTGTTTTTTTTGGATGAGATTCGAAAAATAAGGGAAGTACTTGTCATTTTTCTATATATGGAACTATAAGGGCCATGAACTCAACATTAAATACCTAAAAATGGAAATAATGTGATAGCTGAGTAAGGGTTATTCTTGTTTGAACTTTAGGAAGGGAAAAAATAAAGGAAACTTATTGACTCAATAGTCAAATCCCCAAAAATGGGTGGTGGCATAGGGAACAGTACCTTATGTGTTAAACCATCGTGTTGCCCAATGAAAAGGGTAGCAGATCGGTTTAGTCATAACTTGCTAGGTGCAAATTCCTTGAAAATTATGTCCAATTTGTGCTTAAGAATTAATTTGAACCACTCTTACTTTGATTTTCTTATGCAATTTTGGATAATAAATCACACTACTCTATTCACCATATGCTTTCCTCTAATATTCCTTTCTATTTGAGCACCATTATTTGAAAATTAAACAAACACGAATATTATTTAGAAATAGAACTACATAGTTTTTCCTGAAAGCTCTATTTTTCAATTTTCTTATACTCTGAAAACCATATATATGCACTTAATAATTCTATTGTTTATGGGTGTTTAACAAGAATAGAAACATTACCTTAGGAATTTTAAGACTAGAGATGCAGCATTGCCACCAACACAATTAAAGCCAAGGATAGGTTCAGATAAATCACCCTAGAAAATATTCCAAAATGAGAAGAAATCCAAATTAGTTATTCAAGACAACATAATCAATCTAGTAGGGTACTAATAAAAAAACAAAATAATAATTCTCAAGATAGTGAAAATTTTCTGAAATGTACACAATAACAAAATTAAGATTAGTATAAATGTCAAATATGTTCATAATACATCAGTGCAAAGCACTTGGGATATAAAGTAATACAAAGGATAAGTATCAATTCAAAAGAAGCTAAGAAGTATCACACCAAAAGACTCTTAATATTCTTCACTTCCATTTCGCTCTCTGAAAGCACCTTCCCTGCACCCATTTCCTTGATCCTTTGCTTAACATCATCCAAGTCTGGCATGTCACAAAGAATAGCTTTATGGATTAAATATCTTTAGATGGAAAAGTTTTGAATGTACTAAAATTAGACAAAAACTGTTTATAAAAAGAAAATCTAATGTCACCTGAAAAATATTTTAAGTTTTAATATAATAACATTAGTCAAATAGTTTCTATATGAAAAATGCCCTCAATTATGCGTAGGGTTGCATTTTCATAACATAATATTGGAAGGTTTTCCAAGGATTCTAGAATAAGCCTATTGAAACCCTAATGATTAGAACTCAAACACTGACCCAAGGACTATAGTTTGCATAATGCTGGAACTTTTACATGACATTTTAAACAAAAACCCTTACATTTGGAAGCTTTATAAGGCTTTTCAATATAAGCTCAAAAAACACCAAAATACAGGAAGAAATCTGCACTGAGCCATACTGCATTACTGATATCCTTGTGTCCTAAAGTTATACTTGCAGAAGAAGTCCTCTATTCTCCATCAAACATCTACAAAAATGCTTGAGTTTCAAACCCTAATCCTCTTCATACATGGAAAACCTGTTCATTAATGAGCATCCGGTGAGAACAAGGTGAAGGATTTTTTGTACTAAAGATATCAATTCGAACTTACATTCCTTTGTGAGGCTCTTGAATATCAAACTAACGAAAGGACAATGGAGGAAATATTTGCATCCTCCCAATAATTTCTCAATTGTAGCAATGGAGAGGAAATGATTAGCATCACGCCAATAATTTTTCAATTCAAATTTTTTTTTTAACTACCCACTTTTATTTGTGTGAATAACTATTTAGTCGTTTTTATTTGTATGACTAAATATTTTTTTACTGGACAACCAAGTTAGTCATTTATTTACTCATTTATAGCTAAGTTGCAAAAATTTAGTAGAATTTAGTCATTTTTAGTTGTTGTGACTAAAAGTTTTAGTCACGTAGTCATTTATTTTCCAAATTCTACTAGTGTCCTAACTGAACTTCTTGTACTTGGAGTACATTGCGAAGCAATAGTTGTGGATTTATACTTCTCTGCATAACCCTTAGGTGTATTCACCATATCCTCCAAATTAGCTTTCCTCTATTCAACTTTCTTTGCTATGTCCTTATTTTTCAGGTTTACTTGGGAGGATTTTTCTATATGAGTTCCAAACCTATCCATAGCTAGATCTCTAGGCTTACTTAGCACAACTTTTTCAAGACCAGTAATTTCTTCTTCTATCACTTCATATCCAAGCTCTAGAACCCAAACAGTTATGGGTTCAACTACTTCCATAAAGAAACAATCTTTACTAACCATGAATTTTATGCCACTCTTGTATTTCTCAACTTTTTTTGGTGTCCTTTCTCTTTCTTGTATTTTTTCCTAAAATGTATGAAATAAATCCCATAATACATATTTCTAGGTTTCTAGGTTTCCTAACCTTCTCAAATGATCTCTTATTTGAAAAAAAACTAGAATATTAGCTAACCATACGATGTTCTTTGTTCCAAGCGCCTCTCTAATAAATTAATACAAATAGATAATTAGGGTACCATACCAGAAAGGGGTACCTTGATTCTTTTGTCTTTTGCAAATTATCCATCAATTGTTGTCTTAAGAGCTCACACAAATCTATGTCTTCACCTTTCTTCACCATCTGGTGAGTTGTGTAGATTGTGATGGCAGAAATTGAATTTTCTCTATTTGTATATAAGATCTTGTAGCCTATCACCATTGAAGCATACTTCACCACCGTGTCATCAATATCATTCACCATTAGGGAACGTTTATCAAACTTTTCTCTGGTGAACTTCATCACCATTTCATTATGTACATCCTTCAGTGCTAGAAATGATCCATTAGAGCACAAACCGATGACTACCCTAATTGCTTCCATTTTTATCATATGTGGCATGTCCAACCACATGAATTTATCATGAATCTTGATAAGAACATACTTAACCTGCTCATCCTCATAACAAAAATTGGGGAAGTTGTTCCACACATCCATTTTCTTCTCTTTCAAGCTCTCATATTTTAGTTTTAACTCAAAATAATCTCTAGTAAACACCTTCTACCAATATTCTGATATCTTTATATGATCATACTCCTCCATCTCTGTATGAATCTAGATCCGCACATCCTCTATGTGCATTATGCCATACGAAACCCTAGAGAATGCACCTTCAGGGTCTGTCTCTATAGATTTAACTAGGTGCTTCTTGAATTTAGGTCTTGTTTGCTCAATCACATTAACTACTTAAGGAGTAAACATTTTGAACTTTCACAGAACTACGGTTTGCAAGAAATTGATAAATACCTCGTGAATCTTTGTCGGCAGGGTTTCAATCAATGCTTCAAAAATGCTTCAAATCACCTTTGCTTTCCTCTTCACTTCAATTTCTTGATTGTGAATGACTTTAACATATGTGAAATGACATATAAACCCATTTCTAGTGACCTAATGTGCATTAATTGCAACAGATAAAGTTAGGTTGAAAAAGTTGGCAAACCCATATTGTGTTGTCATAGGCACCTTTAATCACTGCAAATTTCCACAACAAGATATTTCACACCAAAAATAACACCAACATATTAAGCACAACAACTAACCAATATGCTAAAGATATTAGCATCACATCCTTTAGTAGGGGGCTAGAAAGTTTTCTGTTAAAACTCCCCCTAAGCTAAAGCTCTCTATCTAGTTTATGGGGGAAAAATCTACACTAAGAGTTGGCATAGACTCATTCTTCACCTCATTCTCTTCCTTTTTCTTCTAGATCTTGTTAATTTCCTTCTTCATCTCCACTAGATTAATATTCTTCACCAGATCAACCTTCTTTTTTGAAATAGAGGGTTTCACATTCTTGCTTCTGTAAAACTTAGCTATGTGTCCTAGCTTATAGGATTTGTGACACATGACACCTTTTTCCTGAAAAAACTTGCTTCTTGCCATTTGAGATATGCATTCAAAATCCTTATGCCCAAATCCATTCCAAGAATTGAAGAATATTGAAATAATCAGAGATCAAGATCCTCCAAATAATTATAATATGCCTGATGTGTCTACTCATGACATAGATTTATCAGTTTTTGAAGAAAATATGACTAGAGGAAATCCGACAAATGAAAATGTCAAGCAAAATGAGGAGACAACTCCTCTAAAGAATACAAATGCACAAGGTGCACGGGATCAGAGTAAAGTAGGTATATCTCCTTTGGGGAACACTGATTCTAGAAAAGAACATAACGTTTCTCCTCCGAAGAGTTCAAAAAATGTTGAGCAAAAGAAAGAGGGTGATCTTGAGAAAGTCAAGATGCAAAGGAAAAGACTGTTGAAAAACAAGATGTCTCTAAAGATA
>VDFB02270651.1:256129732-256150327 GCA_007258455.2 Sequoia sempervirens | reverse complement strand
TCCTTCACCTCTGGCACATTGAGATTTTGAGAATGATTGAAGAAATGGCGTCAAGTTCTAAGTATATTCACTTCTAAGATCAATCACTTCACCATTAATGTCAACTCGTGCAAAAATATTTTATAATCTATCTCTCTTTTGAGTTTGAATAGATGCCCTTGATTTTGGAAGATCAAATGGTCTAAGATAAGTGGTGTAATCATTTCCATTTTCAATATAAATGTCTTGCCAGTCTATACCGTAGTCCTGTCATGAAACTTTTAGACCATTGTGGGGTAGCGAGATCACATAAATTTTATATACTGACCATGCCACTATACTGCATGTCTTATTAATGTTACCACTTACTTGTTGCGGGGATACGGGTTACGAAACCCTTTACCACCACCCTATAAATCATTTTTATGTCATGGTTTACTCATCATAGGGCTGTGGGTTACTTTAGTAGTTAGGTGGATTATTTGCTTCCATCTTGAATATACCTTTGTTGATAGCCACAGTAGTGCAGTAAAGGCTTATGTTGCTTCCTTGACCTTGCAAGCCTACCAAGGATCTCTAGGACTGAACAAGAACCCCTATGGGAGTGCAGTAATGGACTCTTATGCATTGTTAGGAAAAGATATGGGGATATAACATAATTGTGATGGCAACATGACTCAATGGTAATGTTTACAGGGTCCTTTCGATGAATGATAAGAGGATTATAAGATTGGGACTTAGCAATTTTTACAAAACTATATAAATTTTATTACTTCTAATAGTGGCTCTAGTTGGGGATGAATGGCTTATTAGGCATTTCAAGAATCCAAAAACAATCTTTGAGATGCAGACCAAGTATAAAGAAAATAAGAGGAAAGGAAAGGAAACCTACACTACTTTTCATGGAATTGATTTATTCTAGGAGAAAAAGTGTTTTAGGAATTGTCCACGCACTAGAAATTCCTATTCTTCACAAATCATATTCTATAGATAATATGAGTTCTCTCCACACTTTCCTGTGATGACAAATGGACCCAACCACAAGGCTTCAAACTTTCCATGTTTCCCTTTATCTTGGCTCCTAGAATATCACATGAGAACCATATCATCAATCTAGAATTTTCTATCCTTAGTTTTTTTGTCAAACAAGTACTTCATTTGTAACTGCATTTTCTCATTTTGTTTTTGTGCTTGAATTCAAATTTCATCTAGTTCTACTAATTTCCCCATCCTTTCTTCCATAGGTTACGTATATCCACATCCTCTTGTAAAATGAATTTGTAAATTGGAAAAAGGTTATGCATTGGTATTCTAGCTTGAGTTCCATAAACTAATTTGAAGGGAGATTTTATAGTAGCCCTTTTCACTATGATCTTGTCTACCCATAATGCTAATTTTAGCTTTGAATCCCAAGCCCTTTAATTATTGTCAAGCATTCTTTTGATTATTTTCATAATGCTCTTATTGCTAGATTTAGCTTGACCATTAACTTTAGGGTGATATGGAGAAGCATATGAGATCATTATGTCATATGATTCACAATTTTTTTGAATTCATTGGATATAAAACATATCCCATTATCTGTGATTATCCTGATAGGGACTCCAAACCTAGTAATGATATTTTTTAGTAAGAAATTTATTACCACTTTGCTAGTAGCCTACTTTGTTGGGATTGCTTCAATCCATTTAGTGAAATAATTTATGGCAACTCGAATCCATCTATGTCCTCCACTTGATTTATCTTTTATCTCACCTATGAAGTCAATGCCCCACTGGTAAAAGGGTGCTTCAAATTGAATGGGCCTTAAAGGAAAATCTCCTTGATACTTTAGTTTACCAAAGAATTTCTGACATGCCTCACATTTCTTTACATACTTGTGAGCATCAGTGAAGATCTTGGGCCAATAGTAACCCGCTCTTAGTAATTTATGTACAATGGTCTTGGCTAAAAAGTGCCCTCCACATACACCCTCATGCACTTCCTTCAAAATATATTCCGCTTGTCCTTCATCTAATAATATGTCATCCTTGTCTTTCCAAAATAAATCACCATTCAAAAAGACATACTTTTATGCTTAGAGTTTTAGTGTCCTCTTTTGATTGTCATTCATACCGTCAAAGAATTTCATATGTTTGAGGTAATGAGCTATATTTGTATACCAAGTTGTGTGTTTAATGCTTGATATCGGATCTGTATGTTCCTCAATGTTACACACTTGAGAAAATTCCAAATTAGATTCATCCATCAACCTTGACTGTCTTTTTCCTTTCACAAGCTTTGTAATTTGGATGTCAATATTAAAATCTTGAATCCTATTTATCCACCTAAAACTTCTTCCTATGACTTTTGTTTGTACAAAGACATCTTTAACTGCTACATTCAGTACAAAAGAAACTACTTGTGATCCTACCAAATAGGGTCTAAATGCCTTTACTACTTTTACTAGTGCTTGTTTTTCAGTAGCATCATATTTTAGTTCAGCTCTTTGGAGTGACTTACTGAAAAATGAGATTAGTTTCTCATATCCCTCTTCATTCTTTTGCAACATAACAACAAGAATAGTATGAAAAGATGCAAAAGAGAAGATCTGAAATGGTTTGCTAAAATATAGAGATTTTAATACAAGAGCTTCTTTGATAGCCCTATTTATTGATACAAATGCTTAAATTGCTTCAGATGTCCAATCAACTTTTGATCCTTTCTTCAACATTTTTGATATAGGTTTTACAATTTCATCAAAGTTAGAGATAAATATTATGTCAATGTTGATTTTTCCAAAGAAAGATTGGATATCCTTCACTATTTTAGGGATAAGAATATTATCAATAGTTGCAACTCTCTTTGGATCAATTCTTACTCCTTTGGAAACTATGTTTCTTAGTGTAATGCCAAGAAAGTGCACAAGACAAGATCAAAAGCAAACATGCAAAACAAATCTAAATGCCAATCTAATGCTAAGCAACAAAGAACAAAGGAAGTCAAAAACGTAAATAAAACTTGAACAATCTCACCAAATTTGTACGTATTTCCATGATTCATCTCGATTGCCCTTCTCCATTTTGCTTGTGTAGTATAATTTCCCTCAGATTTCTCGTAAGTTCGTGCAAGTATAGCCTAAGATAATGATTTAGCAAAACATCGAAGATTCAAGATAAGTGCTCTCAAAAGTCATAAGATTTCGCGAGAGATTGGAATGATGAAGAATAGATCAATTTATAGAAAATTGATTATTCGAATGACAGGCCAGGATTGAAAGATCAACGGACAGTTGAGATTGACTGATTAGTCATGCATTCTGATAACTGTCAATAATGACATGAGTGATATAAATTAGAAATAGAATTAAAGATTAAATAAACGATTTAATCTTCAAGTTTGGTATTCGAAAACAGAAGAATTATCTTTGCATGACAAATATGAAGATTGATTAAAGCAACTCTTGTTTGAATGCACACACAAGGTTTAATTAATTAAATAAGAATATTTAATTAATATGCATGTACACGCAATTGAGTTAGCACTGAATGATTGAATGATTTGACGAAGAGATTACTCGAGAACGCCACTCAAACATTAAATCAAGAGTTAACTGAACAATTTGAATATATCTTTGAGTCAAGTAAAAGTGAATACTTAGATAACTCACACAATTATCTAAATATAGAGGAATGCGTTAAAATAGAATTCATGAATTAAATAACTCATTTAATTCAAGATTTGATATTTGAAGAATAATTAAGTAAATAAGATTTATTTAATTAAGTGATGAAGGGATTTAAATGAATAATTAAATAAATAAAGAATTTATTTAATTATAGTTGAAGTATGATAAAGAGTAAATTAAATAAGAATTTATTTAATTTGACAAGAAGGATAAGGTTAATTAGGCAACATAATTAAATAAAAAAGCTTATTTAATTAATCAAATAGAATAAAGAAAGGTGAATTAATTAAATAATTAAGATTATTTAATTAATAGAAGAAATGAAGACTATAGAGAATAATTAAATAATTGACATTATTTAATCATGACCATGAAGAATACAAATTATGAAGAATATTGAAGTCGCAGGCTTAAACCAGATTTCGGTGTCTACATTTGCCCCTCTTTGATACAATGTCATTTAGGCATTGTGTCAAAGAAAATCAATAAGAAATATGCCCCAGTAATTCCCCAGTGTAAAACAGGTGAAGGTATGCCCCCTCGGGAAAATTGACAAATTGTCAAAAAAGTTCAGAAAAAATTGTAAATGATCCCGATTAGTCCATTGGATAGCTAGAAATGTAGTGGAGTTAACATAATTGAGTTTGGAAATGTTAGGGACAGGTACGGGTTGATCAAAATTGGAAGTTAACGTGGCCAGTAGGAAAGAAATGCCACCAAAACCCTTGGTATATATAGAAATTGGGGTAAAAACCAATTCATTTTCACCCACCTAGCCTCAAAATTGAGATTTTGCTCTGCACCCACATCGAGGATGTCGCCCGTTCTGAACACTCACCATCGGGCATACAGGATCCGGACCTTCTAGAGGCCAGCCGACGCGGACCCCCCGGTATGTACCTCAAACTTGACCTTTGAAATTTTCCTTTTGCACGTAATTTTATGCATTTAATTCAAAATTTATATATACGTCATTTTAATAAAATGCCACATCTGTATACGCGAAAGTCACATTTGCCTGCGAAAGAACGCATTTGAAAATTGACGTTCACTGGTAGCGTAGGTTTGTTGCTGTTCGATGCATTTGTAGGTTAATGAACCACATTTGATAGTCTGCATCACATGTGCATCTAGAATAGACACATTTTTTTTTTATGCAACGCATTTGAATTTCCCTCGACGCATTCATATTTCTTTCAACGCATATGTTATAGTGCAACGCATATGTTATATGGTTAGCCTCATGTGAAAAAAATGACGCATGTGTTTAATGAAATGACACATGTGAATTTTATGCACCACATATGTTAAATAACGACGCATTTGCAAAATAATGACTCATTTGCAAGATAATGACGCATTTGAAGAGCAGTTAGTTATAGTCAGTTTGCATTAGAATAGATATGTGAAGCTGACATGAGGCATGTATAATGCCATTGCAGGTTGTGTTGGATACAGTATATACACGAGAGTCGAGACCGACGACTTTTTGGTTTAGGGATAGCTTGCGGAGTGTAGAGCGACGTTTCCTATGGCACCTTGGTCTTCTTCACATTACAGACATGCCCTAGATTCGGGCGAATCAGGATTTATTGACAACACTATGCGAGCGGTGGCACTCAGAGACATCTTCCTTTCACCTGCTGATTGGAGAGGCCACTGTTACATTAGAGGATGTATACATGATACTTAGACTTCCTATTAGAGGCACACGGGTGAGGTATGATACCCAGAGGGGTGTAGCCGAGATGTACAGATACTATCCGCACACAGACATCAAACAGTTAGTATTCGACCACTATGAGATTAGGTGGCGGGTGCTAGCTCAGAGGTATAGGCAGCTAGACTATTTAGTATGTACTTTGATAGGTGGTATAGTGCTTCCTGACCGTCGAGGTCATGGTTTTCCCGTGGGGTGGTGGGAGATGTTAGTAGGGATGTTAGAGAGATGAGAGGTATATGCATGGGGTCCCTATCTGCTTGGGATGTTGTACTTTCATTTGCATGATATTGCCTACTGAGAGGCACAGTCTATGAGTTGTGGTACCACGCTCCTGATGGTATGGGCATGGGAACACATTGCTATTTTTCGGCCACCAGTGACAGTTGACCTTCCACACGGAGCTCCTTATGCTTTCCGCTATGTAGGGGCTAACACTCAGCACCACATAGGAGATACAAGTTATTTCAGGCATACCATAGACACGATGGTTCAGTTTACATGGAGACCATACTTGGGCTGCGTAGATTGGTCAGACGAGGATGAGCATTTGTCATTTTTCTGATAGGTACAGTTCTTGATTGGGCGGACAGTGTCACATGTCCACATTATAGAGCGTCATTTGCCAGATCGTGTCCTGCAGAAGTTTGGAGAGGTACATGATGTGCTGAGACGACGAGCTGAGTTTGTGAGGCCATCGTGAGAGATCCCCCTATGGGGTCCAGAGATTCCAGTGGCTACAGCCAATGCAGACATTGATGCACTATAGGTAGTTCTATGGGGATGGAGGGATGGTCTAGCTAACCCAAGGACCATAGAGGGGTCTGATCAGTGGTGGGCAGTACACAGACCGATTCTGTTAACAGATCTAGAGTAGCTAGCACTGGTAGAGTGGCGAGGGATAGATCCGCGAGGCAGGTGTGGTAGAGGTAGAGGTCGGGGAGATGGAGGAGGTCGTGGTGATGGAGGAGATGATGGCCGAGGTGGATGACGAGGGGGCAGGAGAGGGAGACGTGGATAGAGGGGACAAGGGCCACCACTATCACTGATCCATGAGGAGGGACGAGGGGATGAGGATGTGGTCATACTAGACATTGAGAGAGGAGGGGAGGAGGTGGATGTTGCGATAGGCGGAGAGGAGGAGCAGCCCACAGAGGAGGCCATTCTAGATATCTCGACAGAGGAGGATGCAGACAGAGAGGAGGCAGGCAGAGAGGAGGCAGAGATTGATGCCTTGGGCTTGTTGGGTGCCTACCAGGAGGATGATGAGGAGGATGATGATCATGAGAGAGAGATTCGTGATCAGATTTTGGAGGAGTTGGATGAGGAGGAGGATGGGGTAGCGAGAGTCAGGTAGGATGAGACAGGGGCAGTGGATCCTGACACAACCACATTGTGTGCGCAGGTGGCATCCTTGGAGGAGCAGATGAGAGTGCTGATGTCTGAGAGGGATGCGTATCGGATGGAAAGGGACAAAGTAGTGATGGACAGGGATCAAGCCATAGCTCGGAGATAGGAGACTGAGCAGAGATTTACAGAGCTCAGAGCCTTGTGTACTGGACCATCAGTGGCCTTCGCCAGAGAGTTAGTCAGAGCTGGGGAGAGAGAGACTTATTACCGTGATCTATATGAGGTAGAGATTCCTCCAGAGAGATGGGCTCCTAGCTTCTCACAAGAAAGTAGCAGCAGGTCACAGACTAGGACCCACACCAGGATAGTTAGTATAGAGGGTGTAGAGCAGCCATGTAGAGCAGGTCTGTATGACAGGCCTCACTCAACGCATAGGTCATCGAGTTCCCGACATCATTCATATGTGCACTCCAGCCATGATAGCAGTGGCAGTTCAGGATAGGGGCACTTCTTGATATTCATTGAGACATTGCATTATGATTCTATAGCCTGCGGGCCTTCATGTATTATTGATACATTATGATATTATGATGTGACATGGATGAGCGATATATATATGATTTTGGCGGTGAGTCCTATGATATGCATTTCTATTTATTGATTATGCAGTTGTTTATTTACACATGTGATGTTTATATGATATGCCTATGTGATGGATGATCATATTTATTTTATGGCGTTTATGTAGCTAATGATATAATGTTGATTCTATATGATGCATGCAATTTATAGTTCTGAGATGCAATATGATGTTATATGTACAATGCATGCTACATGTGATGGTATACAAATGTAATGTGATGCATATATTGACATGTGTTTTGTACATGGAATACTTATGATATGTATTGTATGATGATGAATGTCTATTATGCCATGATTTCCTAAATATGATAAATGCCTATATGTATGTATTTTTCTAACATGTATGTGTATGCAGGATGACTTATATTGTTGTGTGTCACAGGACTCCACCATAATGCAAGAAAGAAGAACTGTTAGTACGAAAAGAAAGACTGAGAAAGACCGAAAGAGATCCGATAGATGTTAGTATTAAGAATCTTCGATGTTTCACTGTATCACAAAAGATATTACACTTTATCATCATTGGGCGGGACTAATACAAATGGAGACAAACACCATGATATGAGATAGATCAAGGTGTGCAAGGTTGTCCACTTGCTAACAACAGACAGTCGCAGACAAGGAGTGTTGTTAACTCATACTAAGGGCACAAGTTGCCCCAGTCTTTTTGTCTAGACAAACCACAAACAACAAACAAAGTAAAAGACGGGTCATGAAACATCATTTCTCCTCTAAATCCTTCATGGGACATCCTTGAAGAAACTAGTAACATGACTCAAAATCAAATTTAAAAGATAGTCGACATACAATAGTCAAAGAAAACAGAATTATGATACATCGTTGCTTCTCTAAATCCTGCATGGGACATCCTTGAGAAAGCTAGTAACATGAATCCTAGTCATCAATTCAAGATAAATGATAAGATAAATAAGCCATAAATTCAAAAATCTAGTGAAGTATTTGCCAAAACTTGATCTTGTTTGTTTGAGTTAGTTTAATTGATAGAGCCTGATTTGAGGAGATACGCATACCGGATAAAACTGTGAGTCTGGTTTCGATGTTATGACTATCTGTATAAGGCATGACAAAGCCTGGTTTCAGAAAGACATGTATCATATAAGACACTAATTCAGATGTCGTTGATGTGATAATCCTATGTAAGGCTATGTTTGATTGTTTGACAATGTCGATTATGCAAGGACTCATCCTGTATAAGACATAGATTGTTTTATTGATATTAGTATTCAGGAAAGACTCATCCTGAACAAGATATAGGTTGATTGTCATGATGATGTCTGTTTCCAGGAAGGTCACATCCTGTAGCAGACATTAGTTGATCTTTTTTAATTGTTTTGTTTGGCAAGTTGTTTGATTTGACATAGAGACATTGTTGACTTGTTCACCAGATTAATGTCTGACTTGATGCGATGTGTGGACAATTGTCTATGTGTGATGACAAACCCTAAAGGACTGACCTAGTGCGGCCTCGGGGGCTCATCGATTGATGGCCTTGCCTACGTTATACATGAAGAGACCTCGTAGTTCAACCTGACTTTGACTAACAAGACTAACAACAAATAGAAGACATGTGTGAAAGTGAATGTGACGAACCCTAATGGACTGACCTAGTGTGGCCTTGGGGGCTCATTGATTGATGGCCTTGCCTATGTTATACACGCAGAGACCTCGTAGTTCGACATGACCAATGACCTTGTCATATAGACATATGGATTGAATCATGATTTTATACAGACTGACCCAAACGGACTGACCTAATGCCTCGGGGGCACATCAGCAGATGGCCTTGCCTATGTCTAGTCACAGAGGCAACGTAGTTCGACAAATGACAAAGACTGACAAGTGAGACTGACCTTGACTCTATTTTTGGATTTTCAAAATGTTTTGACATTTTTGTCTTTTTGAAGTTTTCTGATGTTTTTGTATTTTCTTTAGACATTTTGCGATTTTTTTGGATTTTTCCATGGTTTTACGTCTTCAACACAGCCAATGTAAGAACCAATATGACGCACATCAAGTGTTTGCTCCCAGTCGAGTATTAAGACCAATTGATTATGAATAGGGTAAAATGGGGGATATGAAATGCACTCGATGTCAATTGTTCCAAGTTATGGGAAAGACTACCACTTATTATGAATGGTATATACAAGCGATGGACAGGAAAGATAAGGGATATGTATAGGGATAGGTACTATGTACAGGGACAAGGACTATGTATAGGGATGTGGACTATGTACAGGGATAGGTAGATTAGAAAAATAGTAGACAAAGGAGCAAAGTCAACTACACATGGCGCCTGTTTTCTAGGTTTTCACCATGGTACCTATCCAAAGCACCACTGAAGTGGTTTTCACTATTTAACGAATAATTTTTCTTTACTATTTTCCTAATTATCTAATGTTTTTGGTGTTACCAAGACACCTGTTTGCCAGGTTTTCACAATGGTAACGATTTTTGTGATATTTCTGATTTTCTTTTTTTTGTATTTTTGCTAAATAAGACAAGGCTCTCAGAAGCTATGCGTAGAACTTCTTTAGATGCAGACTATTAATTGGTGAGGACAATGGTTCCCCTTCAGGAGTAGAGAGTTGGTACGCTCTTGATCCAAAAGCTTCTGTAACAATATAAGGTCCTAACCAGTTTGGTTCAAACTTTCCTGGTTTGTCTCTTTCTACTTGATTCTTTGGGTTCTCCATTAAAACTAGGTCACCAATGTCAAAGTTTATGTTCAAGACCTTCCTGTTATAGCTACGATGAAGGTGATTCTAATATTCTTGGAGATGGTCTAGTGCCTTATGTCTTCACTCATCCAGGAATTCTAGCTCATGGAGTCTTGATACTCGGTACTCTTCATCATCAATGTGGCCTTTCAAGGATACCCTTAGGGAAGGAATCTCGACCTCAATAGGAAGAATAGCTTAAGAACCAAAGACTAGTGAATAGGGAGTGGCACCAGTGGGAGTACGGATACTTGTGCAATAAGCCCATAAGGCAGGGTTAAGCTATAAATGCTAGTTACGACCAGCATCATTGACGGTCTTCTTGAGGATCCTAATGATGGTTTTGTTAGATGCCTCTACTTGGCCGTTACCTTGCGGGTAGTATGGAGTGGAAAAGTGATGTTGAATATGAAATTCATCACACAGATGGCAGACTTCTTGATTCTTAAATGGGCGGCCATTATCATCCATGATGATGGACTGAGGGACACCATACCGATAGATGATATAGTTCAGGATAAACTTAGAAATTTGTGTGTCGGTAATGTATGTCATAGGAATGGCTTCAATCCACTTCGTAAAGTACTCAGTGGCAGTGATAATGAACTTGTGTCCATTAGATGATGTGGGGTCGATCTTACCTATGAGGTCGAGTCCCCATTGGGCAAAGGGCCATGGTGACATTATAGGATGGAGCTCCAGTGCTGGGGCATGTATCAAGTCTCCATGAACTTGGCATTGGCGACATTTTGTTACAAAGACATATGAGTCTTTTTCCATAGTAGGCTAGTAATAACCCAATCTCATAATATTTTTGGCTAAGGTAGGACCACTAGAATGGGAACCACATATACCCTCATGCACCCCATGCAAGGTTGCTTGTGCTTCAGTAGAGTCAAGACATCTCAGTAGGGTATTATCTAAGGTGCGTCTATATAGGGTGTCTCCGACAATGGTGTATTTGGCTGACTTGCGGAGGAATGTCCTACGTTGGTTATTTGATAGGCCAGTGGGTATGACTTCGGCATGAAGGTAGTCATAGATTTCTTTGTACCATGGGGAATCAGGACCAACAATGTCACACACCATTTCAGAATCTGGGATATCATAGGCTGGGACCAAAAGCTGTTCTACCAAGAACTCAAACTTAGGCATGTTGTTAGGAATGTCGAGAAGTGATGTAATTGTAGCCATAGCGTCTACTGCCCTGTTTAAAACACGAGGTATCTAATGAAATTTGACCTTGTCAAAGTACTCTTTAAAGCTATCATCCATGCATTTGTAGGGAGCAAGCTTCTCATCCTTAGTCTCATAATCATCATTTACCTGTCTGATTACTAGTTGAGAATCACCATATACCTGTAGATTCTTAATTTTCCACTTGACTGCCATGTGTAACCCTGTCACTAGAGCTTCATACTCTGCTATGTTGTTAGTACATGGAAATGCAATCCTAAATGACTTAGGGATGGAATCACCCTATGGTGTGATAAGCAGTATACCAGCCCCTGAGCCATGATTTGTATGTGAGCCATCAAAGTATAGTTTCCAGGTTATATTTGTGTTAATGGTGAATATGAACTCATCCGGAAAGTCTGCAACTAATGGGTGATCTTATTGTATGGGTGCGTCAGCTAACTGATCAACAATGACCTATCCTTTAATAGCCTTTCTTTCTACATACTGGATATCATACTCACTAAGTATCATAACCCATTTGGCCAGTCGCCCTGTTAATGTTGCCTTGCTGAGAAGATATTTTAGAGGATCAATTTTAGCAATCAGCATTGTTTGGTGGTTTAGCATATAATTCCTTAGTTTTTGGGTAGCAAATACTACTGCAAGACAGGGATGTTCAATGTTACTATAGTTGAGCTCATAACCTACCAAAGTCTGACTGATATAATAGACTACCCTTTCATGACCTTCATCGTCATTCTGTGCAAGCAATGCTCTGAGTGATGAATGGATTGCTGTAATATAAAGAATCAATGGTCTTCCTTCAATAGGTGGAATTAAGACTGGTGGTGTGAGTAAATATTCTTTAATCAGTTGAAAATCCTCTCTGCACCTAACTGTCCATGCAAAGGGTACTCCTTTCTTAAGTAGATGTTGAAAAGGATGTGTCTTATCTGCTAACTGCACTATAAATCTTCTGATGGATTGCAGTCTTCCGTGTAGTGTCCTTAGTTGACTGAGATTAGTGGGTGGAGGCATGTCTATGATTTCTTTCACCTTAGCCGGATCCACTTCAATGCCTCATCTGGAAATGATATAGCCTAGCAACTTTCCTGACTTGACTCCAAACACACATTTCTTTGGATTGAGTCTCACTTTATACTTCTCCAGCCTCTGAAATATCTTGTCTAAAACTTGTAAATGTTTTTCCCTTGTCTTGGATTTAACAATAAGGTCATTGACATAATCCTCCATAAGAGTGTGTACTAGATCATAAAAGAGATAGTAGTCATGGCACGTTGATAGGTTGCTCGAGCATTTTTGAGTCCAAAGGGCATAACATTCCAGCAATACGTTCCCCAAGGACAAGTGAAAGTTGTCTTAGGTTGGTCTTTAGTTGCAATTCTGATCTGGTTATATCCTGAAAATCCGTCCATAAGGGACAACATCTCATAGCCTGCTATCATGTCAACTATCATGTCTATGTTAGGCAAAGGGAAGTCATCCTTAGGACAAGCCTTGTTGATATCTCTTAAATCAGTGCAGATGCGGATGCCCCCAGTTGGTTTAGTGACCAGAACAAGATTGGAGATCCAATCGGCATAGTCGATTGATCTTATGAAACCAACGTCTAACAGTTTCTTGAGTTCTGCCTTGACTAGTAAAGCAATCTGTGGATGCATTTTTCTCAATTTTTGTTTTACTGGTTTGGCACCTAGTTGTAAGGGCAAGTGATGTAGAACAAGTTCAGGATCCAACCCCGGCATGTCTGCATATGACCAAGCAAAATTTATCTATCTCTGTGCAAAGAAGTTGTGGAATTTTGTCTGCTCTTTTGTTGTCAATGGCGCCGCAAAATAAACCAGTCGAGGATTCTCTTTTGTGCCTATGTTGACTTCTACTAATTTTTCAACGAGCATGGGTGAATTTTCCTATGCAATGGGGAGAATGTTCAAACCTCCATCCTTAGGTGCCTTAGAGAGGTTTTCACCTTCGGATGTGTCCTTTCTTTTTACTTTTTCATTGTCTAAAGGTGCCTTTCAGTTTTCACCTAGAGACTTGTCCTTTTTATCTTGTTTATTCTTTTTCTCATTTTTGTGATTGGAGGGTTGAACAGATTCCCCAAAGTATGCTTTGTTGTCCAAGTCAATGGTAAAACCAGCCTTGTGATCACCGTTAGGTATGCCTTCTCGTAATCCCAGGAACTTAGCAATTGCTTCGCCGTTCTCAAAAATGTCTAAGACGGGTGTGTCTTGTTGGTCCCAATCAATGAGTTGGGGATAGACTAAGGGCATGTCATCGTTGGAGTTATCAAAGTTTAATGGGGTCAAGGTAAGGATTGAGTTATTCATATGGTCACAAAATCCTTGTACTAAATCTCATTTGCTTTTAGGTTTAGGTCTAGACAGATTGATAAGTGGGCCTAATGCCAAGGTTTGACTATCTGAAACAAATGTATCGAGTTTCCAAGAGGTAGGATCAAGTGATTCCCAATAGTAGTGTTTAAACCATTCCTCTTTTGTCATTTTCTTTGGTGGACAGGAATTCAATGGATTTGGTGAGGAACTTAGAATCAAGTCAAGTTCTCCAAATAACTTGTCAAGATCCATGGAAGAGGTAGAGGATAGGGAATCCAACTCATAATCATTAGAGTCGGGGGAGTCACAGTGATATTGGTCCCAATGGTTCGTGAGATGTCTTACTATCTTCTGAAGCACTTACTTCTTCAATTAAGGGTGATGTGGTACTAGGAACGCCAATCTAAATCGGTTGAAACCCTAGCACCACGCCTTTTGGCCACTGAGAAACAAATATTGGTTCAATCCTCCTATCTTGGTTTAAGCCTAAACCACTTTGTCCATCATATCCCTTGCTTTGCATGATTTTGAAACCCTTTCTATATAGATCTGTAGGAATGTGAGCAAGTGGGAGAGGTTGTTCATCATCTTCTCTATACAGCCAGGAAGTGATATCTTTTTTATTTACGACCTCTTTACTTAATTCACCCCATTTAGTGAAAGTTGTTGTAGGAGGAACATGTATAGTGACCATGGACTGTCCCCTACCTGTTGTAGGTAAACCATATGACTTAGGAGGAACCAAATGGCTAACACAATAAGATGTCATCATGTAATACTCTCCACAACCCTTGTCTTGGATCTCAACCCTAGGAGTGGTAGGAATTGAGGGTAAAATAGATGTTTGAATGAGTGTGGATGGATCAACATAGGAAGATGGATTGGATGATGAAGCCTCTTGGTTTACCGACACTTGGCGTTGGGGAATCTCTTTTAGATTGGTGCAATATTGAAATGGATCAGGATCACCATCTATAGTTATTTCAGTGCATTGTAAGGGAATTTAAGACACTGATGATACGTGGAAGGGACCACCTTCATGGCATGAATCCATGTTCTATCGAGCAGAAGGTTATAAGGGAGGGTGAGATCCAAGACCTGGAACTTTGTCTCCATTATTGAAGGACCAATTCTAATAGGAAGTGTTACCACCCCCTTTGATTTTCATTCCTCATCATCATAAGCTTTAATGACAACACTTTTGGTCATGTCTACACATGCTTCTAAGATACCTAATGCCTTAATTAGTTTTAAAGTGCATAGATTTAACCCTGCTCCTCCGTCTACCAAAACTCGTCTAACTTTGGTATCATCAACAAGGACTTCTAGATGTAAAGGATCATTATGGTTCATCTTTTCAGTTGCATAGTCTTGTTCAGAAAATGTGGCATGATGGTTATTGGTCAAGTAGCCCACCATTTCCTGGAAACGATTGACATCAAGATCATTAGGGACCGTGGTGTTTTGTAAAGTCTTATCGAGAATAGATCGATGCTCAGGGGAAATACACAATAGTTCCAAGATTGAGATTTGGGCTAGGGTCTTCCCCAACTGGTCAAGAAGGTTATATTGTGACTTAGAAGGCTGTGGTGTTTGCTACGATGGAGGGCCTTGAATGGTGAACTTTGTACGATGAGTATTAACCGCACACTCGGGATTTGTATTGATAGTAATGGTATTAATATTCTCATCGGCGGCGCGAAGGAAATGAATGATTTTGCCACTATTATAATCATGTTTGATACTCGCATAGTTGGCTGACATATTGGTCTTAGTACTCGAACTGGGAACAATTCCTTTGCCATGGTCATGTAGTGGATCAAAAGAGACTTGATGATCAGTGTTTGATGACTTTGGTTTCTGTCCACCAACTTCTATAATTCTCCTTTCAACAAGATCTTGTATGATATTCTTCAGTTGTCGACAGTTTTGTAGGTTATGTACCTTAGTTCTATGATAATCACAAAAGGCATTATCATCCCACCAAGCTGGTTTAAATTGACCTAGATCGTATTGTCTTGGTTCCTACAACTGTATAAGATTATGTTGTAATAGTTGTTTGAATACGGACTCAATGGGTTCCCCTAAGGGAGTGAACTCACGTTTTTGAAATCTCCTTTGTTGTTGTGGATGTTGAGTATTTTGGACCATGTTAGGAGGTTGATTGACAACATTAAGTGTATTGGAAAAAGTGTGAGGTCCTTGTAATGTGATGAGTGGTCCTGCTTGTAGTGTTTTAGCATCAACCACCCCATCATTGGTGACATTTTTGTTGCGAGACCAGAATCTATTTCTGTCAGTGGGGGTGTTTTTCACAATTGAGTTTCTATTGGATGTTGATGTCTTAAGTTCGCCTTTTTCAATGAGATCCTTTTCTATGATAACCCCTTTTTCCACTAGTTCTGAAAAAGATGTGCAACAATGTACCCTTAAGTTACTCCTTAGTTTTGCATGAAGATTTTCTTGGAACATAGTAACTTTTTGTTTTTCAGGTATCTCAATAGGACATCGACTAGCTATAGTCCCCCATCTCTGGAAGAAAGAAATGAATGTTTCACCTTCATCTTGTGTTGTGTGACACAAGGTTGCTATATTTATCTCATGGTCTATGTTGAAAGAAAATTGCTCCACAAATTTCTCAACCAGTTCACCCCAAGATTTGATGCGAGAGTCTAGACCTGAAAACCACTCTAGTGCAATCCCTACAAGACTTCATGGAAATAGTCTCATAAGATATGTGGGGTCATAGGCGAAATCTATGCATATAGTAGAAAATTCCCTTATATGTTCTATTGGATTCTGTTTGCCATTGTACTCAGGGAGATTCGGTATGACATATCCATGAGGGAAAGGGGTCATGTACAATGATCTATCAAAGGGAAATGGGCATATGTCCTTTGTTGAAAATGATTTCTAGTTGACACCGACATGTTATCCATTTGCATTTGTAGTGCATGCATTTGTGTTTGTAAAACATCAACCTGGGTCAAGGATGTGCTAGGCAGATTATGCAGATCCGTGTATGTATTATGAAATCCAAAGTCTCGTGATGTGTTTCGATTGAACATTGGTATTTGAGGTGGGTTTGGATTCAGAATGTTGGTAAACGTGTTTTGGGTCAGAATCTGCATAAAATGATTTTGACTTGGGATCTGTGTGAACGGATTCTGACTACCAATCTGGGAGAAAGGATTCTGATTCGGAATTGGTGTAAATTGGTTTTGACTTGGAATATGTGTAAACGGATTCTGACTACCAATATGGGAAGAAGGATTCTGATTCAGAATCTGGGTGAATGGATTCTAGTTGCCAGTCTGAGAGAATGGATTTTGATTGCCATATTGGAAGGAGGGAATGCCTCCTGTTTGTGTAATCCGTGGTATAGTACTAGTGACTTGAGCACTAGGTATGGCAATTGACTGTGGTATGGTGCTCGTGATACTAGTAGTAGGTATGGTTGTTGACTGTGAACTTGTGACACCGACATAAGGTGTAGTGGCTGACTTTTGAGGTCTTTTACTCCCAACAAGAGGACCAGAGGGAGTGGATGATGATGCCCCTCCAGTGAAATTAAATCCCGATGTCATGCCAGACATACCAAATGGGGAAGTATGGACTGTTGTACTATGTGTAGGTGTGCCAGATGGCATAGTTGTGCTTATCTGAGGTATAGTAGTACTAGCAATCGTTGTGTTTGTCCCTTGTGTAGGTTGAGTTTGTAAGGTGCTAATATCAAATCCTGCAGGTAAGGTAGCACCTTCAACTAGAAATTTGGCTAAGTATCGTCGATGATCGTTTGCTAGGTAGTCATCTACAAAAGAGACAAATTTAGGGTCTTGGGCAGCGGCCTCTATGTCTTCTACTGCAATGTGCCCTTGAGTGTTTCTAGTGGTGAATTTGTCCAGTAAAGTCTTGTGAGGTCTTGAAGAAAATGGGTTGATGAACTCATTTGGGTTTGACATCTTTTCTCTCTCTCTTCTCTTAGACCTAGTTTCAACCATGTAAGACAAGCTCAATATGGAGGAAATGCAAAACTACGTGTATGGACAATATGACTCTAGTCTATGTTTTTTGGGATTTTCTGGATGCAAAATAAGGTATGTTCTAAAATGACACTAATCTAGAATGGCAATATCTAAAATGCAAAGTCCAACTAAGCTTCTAAGGTAATCAATTTCATAAACCTAAGAAGAGGGTACCAACTACCTAAAGTCTAACCAAGGTGCCAATTTAGTTATGTCAAAGAACCACTGTAGGACAAAGATCAAAGATAACTTGAGTCTCCTAACTAGACTGATGAGCTAGGTGAACTCTCTGTAGGACAAAGGATAAGATTATAAGACTAGGATCAATGACAGATTTCATTGATGCTATGATTTTCCTAGAATGTAGATGGTAGACCTATCCTAAAGTTTGTAAAATGACCTTCCTAGAAGTGTATTCTAAAGGTAATGTACTCTAAAATGAGACCAAACTCTGAATTAGGACAACTATGATAATGACTTAAATGAACCTAAAGGATGCAAAACTGAGAAATCGTTCCAGGTTTTTGTGCAAGGACTGCTTGTGGAAAGACAACTAAAATTGGTATAACCATGTTGACTAGACAGTGACTGTGAATTCTGGTTTTCTAATAATCTGGAAATGCGTCGTGGGATTTCATAGATGTGGTTTAGTTCAATAGTTGCGGTCTTCTGGTGAACAATTGCATGTTTCAGATAAAGTTTAATGTCTGACTCTGACAAATGCAGTTAACCTTCTAACAGATGTGACTCACGATGACAGTTGCGACTCAGAATTTAACATATGCCGTCCTTCGCAAAGCAAGTGCGAGTTAATCTGGCAGATGTGACTGAAAACAACAGATGTGACTCTAATTTAAACATATGCGACTCGTAATAACATATGCAACTCAAAGTTAAATAGACGTGACCCTAACTGACAGATGCGACTGTAAAAACCAATTGCGACCTTCTAGTGGTGAACATTTGCAACTCTCTGTGAATTTTCAATGATCTGAGATTTAAAACTGACTCTGTTTTCTATGATCAAATTCTGGCAAACAAGAACAATCATAAGACAAAGTGTTTTTAGTTTAATTTTGGACTCAAAGAACATTTGATTTGACAACAAACAAGCACATCTTAATAGGCCAAAAGGCCTAGGGTTTGTATACTTGGTATAGCCCACTGAAATACCCCAGATTGGTGATAAACACCTTTCCTTCTCGAGAGCGAATAGCTTAGAAATTTGGTGGCATTGGCTCCCCTCCATGACACATTAACATCTTTTGAGCATACCAATTTTGAATTCTTTGGGAAATGACCTCCCAAGAACTGATATCTCTACTCAAGGAGATTAGTAGTGAGTCTCTTCGGGCATGATACTGTACCCTGCACTATACCAAGCAATGACCAATAGAACGGTTGGACACTAAAACAAAAGGTGTTTAATACAGACATTCCATTCGTGGGGTATGATCCATGTGGCAAGAGTCCCCTTTTGGATCCATCTTGTTAGAACCACACTCGTGATTCTTGGGTTTTCCCCAAGAATCCACTTTTATATACTGGCTGGAAGTCCCTCGGGTTCAAGGTGCTACTGGTCTGAGTCGTCTTGGGGTGAGTACTTTTTCCCACCAGAACAGGCCCAAGTTCTAGAGTTGGTAACCATTTCTCTTACACCCAGGATCGTACAGATGCACAAGGGGAGAGGATACTTCGATGTACCAAATCACGAGGGTAATACACAGACGTGCTTTCACACCAAACACAGTAAACACTTGTTAATTTTAATCCAAACGAAAGATTTGCTAAACTACCAAACAATTTGTTTCAAAACATTTAACTAAGGTCTTCGAAATGCGTTCTGCAAAAAGATTCATTAGTAGTTTTTAGTATAGTCTTCATCAATCGTATTGTAAAAATTCGTTAACTCCAAAAACAAAAAGCCCACACACTGAAAATCCAATATCAGTAACACACAAATCAATTGAAAACTTCAAATTTCTGAAAATAGCAATAAAGGGTTACTAGTCAATTGCGTCACTTTTTTTTTTGTTAGATGCATTGATTTCCTCTGCAATTGCGTTTTGGGTATTTACCAGTCAGTTGCGGTTCAAGAATTTTCAGATGCATTGTAGTTTTTCAGATGCGTCATTTAGTGTATCAAATGCGGTTCAGGAAATCGATTGCGTCGCTTCGTCAAACTGATGCATCTATGAATTTCAATTGTAGTGTTTCGTCAATCTGATGCATCATTCCATACAAAAAACCTACAAAAATTAAAATAAAAGTCTACGAACACGCAAATATGGTGTCTTCACGTCAGGTTCACCAAATGTAATGCCAAGAAAGTGTACAAGACAAGATCAAAAGCAAACATGCAAAACAAATCTAAATGCCAATCTAATGCTAAGCAACAAAGAACAAAGGAAGTCAAAAACATAAATAAAACTTGAACAATCTCACCAAATTTGTATGTATTTCCATGATTCATCTTGATTTCCCTTCTCTATTTTGCTTGTGTAGTATAATTTCCCTCAGATTTCTCGTAAGTTCGTGCAAGTATAGCCTAAGATAATGATTTAGAAAAACATCGAAGACTCAAGATAAGTGCTCTCAAAAGTCATAAGATTTCGCGAGAGATTGGAATGATGAAGAATAGATCAATTTATAGAAAATTGATTATTCGAATGATAGGCTAGGATTGAAAGATCAACGGACGGTTGAGATTGACTGATTAGTCATGCATTCTGATAACTGTCAGTAATGGCATGAGTGATATAAATTAGAAATAGAATTAAAGATTAAATAAATGATTTAATCTTCAAGTTTGGTATTCGAAAATAGAAGAATTATCTTTGCACGACAAAGATGAAGATTGATTAAAGCAACTCTTGTTCGAATGCACGCACAAGGTTTAATTAATTAAATAAGAATATTTAATTAATATGCATGT
>VDFB02270651.1:256015056-256129632 GCA_007258455.2 Sequoia sempervirens | reverse complement strand
CTCCCACTGAACAAAATTGACTCAAAAAACCTAATGTACCCAAAAGGATAACACAACTGGCCAGGCTCTGATACCACTTGTAAGGAAAGCTAGATGCGGAAACAACTCTCCTAACATCAAAACCTCAGAGAAGAATGTAGATATACTTTTAATTTTTCAATTTTAGTTCAATTAAGATGCACTATGAAGTAGATAACAGAAACAGAGTATTTGATAATCACACAGGAACACCAAATATACGTGCGAAAACCCTTACGGGAGAAAAACCCACCACACCAAGAGAAATCACTTTGTATTACAGTAATGGATATTACATACAAATGTCAGACTTATCTTTCTGGTGTTTATTTACAACAACATTCACCATGAAAAATCTTGTACAAGAACCTTCAAATTACAATCTTTTCAGAATAGAATTCACTCTGATACAATTCAAACTATTCACACACAACTATTGATCGAACCAACCGAATCACTATAGAGATTACAAACTATATTCATGTCGTTCCTGGCTGTTGAGCTTCCTCACAGAACTGGCACAATGAACTATCTCCCAACGGTTCGAATTCGGCTCCTCTGATTGGCCGAATACCAGCCACGTAGATAGTCATCGCTCGGTCAGAAGAAACAAACTTTGTTGGCATCTCAGTGAGACACTAATAGTGTCTCGCCGATGCCACAAAGTCTTCATATCGATGTCACCAAGAGTCATTTCCATCGGCAAGAGGTTTCACCGAGCTTACAACTTGTATCGGCTTCAGTTTTTTTTTCGGCAAGACTATTGCTCTCGCCAAGACATCCCAATGAGCCTTCTTTTGTTACACCGAGTTCAGGAGACTATCACTAAGACTTCCTTATGTTTCCAGGACCTCACACCGATGTTCTCCACATGTATCTCTATCGTCCAGACTCATCACTTTCGGTGAGACGTCATACCAAAGCTCCATAAGTCACATAGGCATGAGTTTTCCATTCGGCAAGAGTATTGTTCTTCGCCAAAACCTCACGTCGAGTCACCATGGGTTATACCAAAGTTGTATGTTATACCAAGCTCCAAAGAATAGTCGGCAAGACATGAATATCGCCAAGAGGTTTCTCTAAGATCACACATGTCACCTCGAAGTCATCAACAGTTACCAAGACATATCACCTTCGCCGAGAGTTCTTATCGAACACATATATGTTACACCGAAGACCTCTCATCATCGGCGAGACTCACCAATGTTGCTGGGACTACATAGCGAGAAGCCTTTAGTTATCTTGAAGACTTCAATACATAACATACTGTCGGCAAGACATTAGCTTTCGCTAGGACTTCACACCGAACAAAGCCTTTCGGCCAAAGTTTTTCCCGATATACGATTGAATGGCCTATCGGCTAGAGATATTCACAGGCGCTAAGAGGTCACACCGAAAGCAACCTGTCACAACGATATGATCCTTTGGTGAGACAAAAACTAGGTCACAACAACCTATACAAAAAATGCTGTTCCAAACTGCTAGTCGGCTAGACATAAGAACTGTCACACCGACTTGGCTCCAATGAAGGTTTCAGCCTGTGATGTTTGAGGCATACTTTTCCAACAATATGCACATCGCTGCAAGGGAAGCCATGGATTGATGTCATCAATGAGGTTATTCTACCTCGTGGTTGATTCCCTACTCGAGCTTGGTGAAGTTCTCGTTAGCGCAGTAGGCACCGACACCATTTGGTTGACTATCGGAGCTGGTGGATTAGTGCAGGAAGCACCTTACTACCGATTTTGCTGATATGATGGCCGTCCGCCTTGATAGTTTTGATAGCCAGGCTTCAGAGGTGTTGATTGGTTCCACTTGAGGGTGGTTATGTCATTTTCCATAGTTAGCAACATTTCTTTAAGATCGCTCATTTCGTCTTTGGAAGAACCAGATGTAGAGACGACATTTTGTGGCACTGCCGCATATGTGTACATTGACTGGGGAGTTGCATGTGTGCTAGTTGATGTGATTTCTTGTGCGGGTATCGATATTTTAGGAAATATCGGCATGATAGGCCGAGGAGGAAACTTTCTGCAATCTATCAAATGATTCTCGGCCTTGATGACAACACCATAAGCATCTAGTAGAGTAGCTCCTCCCAAAGACTAGATCATCATGGAAATGTTGGGATTGATGGACTTCAGATAAAATATGAATACCAATTCAGGAGTCGGGAGTAGAGTAATAAGGATCCTCTACCAATTCGTGTGGAATCGGGCATTGAAGTCCGTCATAGCCTCCTAGGGAGTTCGTTTTATGACAGATAGTTGATAGTACAATGAAGAGCGATCTTCATCATTGGAGAACCTCTCATAGAATGGATCTCTGAGCTTGTCCCAGGTGTGAATAGTGCTAGGTGATAGTGTTTGGTACCAATCCAATGCCTTGCCTTTAAAAGATGCAGTGAGAAGCCTTAGAGCTACATTATATGTTGTGATCTCATGCACTAGACACATGTCTGCCACATCTTGTAGATGTTCTATGGGTGTTCTTGAGCCATCTCTGGTAAAATTGGGTATAGCTTTCATAGTTGAAACTAGGATAACACCGTAGACATCAAGTGCTACTGGGCCTGCTAGGGGACTTCTGGCCTCCCATGCCACGTAGTTTTTGTTGGAGGCTGGCATCATGGTTAGAGGAATGGGTGGTGGGAGTGGAACGATTACCAACTAATTTGTAGCCTGCACTATTCCTAGTGGAGGTACTAGTAAACTGGGGTTGTTTGCGATTTGGGATCTAGTTACAGGCCGGTTGCTCATACACCCTTCCAAAGCACAAATTCATTTAAGCTCGGTCCCACTGGGCATGCCAAAAAAAGAACAAACTGTTGATGCCAAAATTTGACAAGATAACAATGTCTTATGGGAAACTCAGCTTATGGGGGATTTTTTGTGCTAAACTAAGTGACCTTCAAGTTTTTAGAGAAGTCAACTTCTTCTATAATGGGGTTTTGATAAAGGAAAAAGAAACAAATATAATAAAATAAATTATAACCTAAGGTGATGCGCCAAGACTTAATGATAGTCACGATAAATCATAGATCTAAGGGCCCAATTGGTATTTGTAGTGTTCCAGAAAAGCATAAACTAAAAATTAGAGCACAGACAATCCATTCATTGACATAAAACAATATTGCATACATTCCTACTGCCAAGAAGAGTCATTAGACATGATCTAGGTCAACAAACTTGTATTCAATATATATAGAATTTCTCAAATGGAATATCTAGACAATGGAAGCACAATTTATAGTTTAATCAAATAGCATTAAAGAACATAAAGGTCAAACAATTGGCACAGTCTGAAAGTATTTTGCAATAAAAATAATAATAATAAAGGTCAGGCGTCTTTTCCTAAAACCAGTGTTCCTTCAAAATTATGGACCCTTTTCTCACAACAGACAAAAGTATATATAGCAGAAAACTCCCACCACTTCGAAGAGCAGCAATAGAAAAGATTCGAAACTGAGCATCTGGTCATTCCAAGCAAAGGTGCATCTCTTGCAAATCATGGTAGTGGTCTCGGAAAGGTTAAAAATACAAGTGTCACCATCCCGTGCAATTGATTATGACATGCGGTGGCCAATCGTAGCATTTGGTTTGCCTGATTCATCTCATGAATACGAGATCCGCCGAATAGGCACATGGCAGCATTTTTCTGCCTGTGTGAACGTTTATCTCTCACCGCTGAAGACTTGCACCAAGGCTACATGTGTTGAGCAGGTAGAGCACTATCCAAAAGTGGAGGAAACAATCATCGGTTGGGCGCGAAAGAGACACGTGGCAGCATTTTGCTGCCCGTGGTTGTTACTTCATCCTCTTGCTGAAAGATTTGTGAAGAGTATATACGTAGCAAGAGTGCATCATAGACAAAAAATGTGGGGCCCGCCAAATTCCTTGGGAGTGACAGCTTTGTGGCACTCGAGCGGAGCCCGATGAGGCAGTAAAAAAGAAGAATTAAAAAGGGCCCGCAGCCACGACATGTGGAAGTATAGCGGGGATTCCTGAGATGCAAAGGAAGGGAAACCCTTGGGGTGTGCAGAGCAGACACGTGGAGGGGGAAGCAGACTTTGACAAAAGGCCAAGTGGGTTTCCTACGATGCACGGGCCGATACTTAGAGTAAAATACACCTAAAGGGAGCTCGTTGAATATTTATTCACAGTGCCTAGACTAGAGTAGCTGCAGGATGATATTGCTGAGGGTCACAAGGTGGACTAGGTAGGTCTTGAAACCTCATCTTTTCATGAATTTAAGCTCTTTTTAAAAAAAAAAATCTTTTTCAAGTTGTGGAAGCATCCATTTTGGGCACTTTCATCCAAAATGTGCGGTTTCATCTAGGTCATGCACTAGTGTCCCAATACTTCGCTAGTGTCTTAAGGATGCACTGTCATCCTTAGGGCATCCATGGCAGATAGGGACATCTGTGCAGCGTGCAAACGTCTACACAATGTGCATAAGTCTTAAAGAATTTTTTTTTTCAAACTGAGACTCTATGTTTTGACTTAGAATTTTTTCCACTTTTGTAGGAGTATTTGGAGATTCGTGAGCATCCTGGAGGGCAGGCTTACCAATTAGTGCATAAGCAGAGGAACCATCTCACTATGGATGAGGTCACACACCTAGAGCAAGTTGATCTTTGGCATGAATTTACCATGCTTGAGATGTGCTATCATGAGTGGATGCTTACAATACTAATGGAGCGATGGGATGCCACCACATCATCTTTCCAGCTGCCAACTAGAGATATGATGATCACACTGGAGGACGTGTATTAGATCCTTGGACTACCCATCCATAGAAAATAGGTGGCCATCGTTGACACTTGATCGACAAGGGAGTGGACAGAGGGAGTCCTTTACTACTCGAGATAGACAAACGACAGTGATGACACAAGCCACATTTATACACACTGGTATGACCAGGCATGGACCACTGCACCGCTGCTGCGCTGGGTGATGGTCGTGCCCGTTACATTCTAGATCATGATAGATGGGTGAGTCTCTCACCTACATGAGGGCCTCATCTACACTATTAGGGAGATGGTAGAGTGCAAGACAATTTTTGTCTAGGGGCATAGTGTGTTAGTGCACCTATTCTAGGAGTTGGGTCGGTATGTCCATTGTGAGTACCGCAACCTTACTGCATGCACACTTTTGCAGGTGTGTACTTTTTCCCACATCATGTGCATGAGGCCAGTCGGTTTTCCCCAAAGATGGCCATATCGTGTCCCCATGGCCCACTGCTATGATATGACAAGGCAGTGGAGGCACAAAGACTTACAATTTTGGCGATTACAGTTTGACATTCTTACACCTAAGTAAGTGAGATGGCAACCCCACCATTACTTCAAGTGGGTGGATGATGGTAGGTACTTGAGGAACCTACAATGGGATCATTTTCTCATAGGTTGTCATGATTACATTATTGTACCATACTACTGGAGTTGGGTCATGCGACATCATGGCTGTGTACATACGATTCCTCTAAATGTGCCCACATATACTAGGGCTTATCAGGAGCACAACTAGACCCAAGGGTCATCCCCATCCCACCATTACCAATTTTGTGCCCTCGAATGATGATGAGTCTGATCATGATCTGCCACCCATAGTGTCAATAGATAATGTCGGGGTTGTTGAAGATTTCGCACAGTGGTGGGATAGGCACCATCCACGGCCAATGTTCGGTGAGGATGCCCCTAGAGGGGATCCAGGCCCACAGGAGGATGTGCCACCTCCACCTCTGCAAGATAGATAGAGACGGCGATAGTAGGCCATCGAGGAGGAGGAGAGGTTGTAGGAGGAGGAGGCAACACCACAGAGGCTGAGGTGGCGAGGTCAGATCCCCCACTAGCTATCCCTATCTCATCGGTGCCACTAGCACCTACAGTTACAATAGTGGTATCCTTAGCGGCTCCAGGAGCAGCTACTGATGTCGTTGGCATGGGTCCCAGCATCGCTCCTCACCCTAATCCCACATGGCAGCTAGGAGATCCAGGTATAAAGAGCATGTTGTTTATATTTTAGTATTCTTAATTTCTTTCGTTTATGATTATATGCATATTCCATGTGATACTGATATCTCTCTTTCTTTTCATGGTTGCAGAGGATGCACATGGATAAACTAGGCTAATGGTTCAATGCATATCAGAGATGGCCCCTGACATGCCCATTTAGGGGATGGTCCTCAAGGATTTCTTGCCATTGTCTGCGGGGTGACATTCCCACATTTTTGAGCCGGTAGCATGCCTGAGGACCACCTATGAAGAGCGAAGAGTGGAGATTTTTCAGCTGACTGTAGAGGCTACCACTGTTCAGGAACAACATGACCAGCTGTCAGGGGAGCTGTAGACGCCGCTTGACGAGCGAGATATGGTTATGACAAGGGCCAATGCTGCTGAGCAAGCGCGTGATGCCCTTCAGAGCCACCTTGATGACCTCAATAGGTATTCAATAGCCATGATCCTGGTAGATGTTCAATAGCTATAGTAGGAGCTAACATAGGCCCACATGACCATATGCTCACTGCAAGGAGAGATTAGGGAGATGCAAGTAGCTTTGTTTGCATCATGCTCACATCGATCCTGATCTATGACCATTATGCAGCCTCTCACTAGACCATAGTAGCAGCAAGCAGAGCTAGAGGGCTCTGAGAGCCACGCGCCATAGCCATAGGGGCTCCTGATTTTGTATATCATTTTTGTAGCAAGAGATACATACATATACATATTTGAAGATCCTCTGTATAGACATATATTGAGTAGCCACTCATTTTTTATAGTAGTGGCTCGATACATGTACATGACATTTGATACATACATATGTATATATATATATATGGGTTTCGACATTATGGCATTATATATCTTGATGTGCATGTTTTTTACATTTATATAGGTTCATGCTATGGATATTACATGCTCATATGGATGTATTTTTATATTAGATGCTAATGTGATTTAATAAACACACATGGTTGTATGTTAATTAAATACAATGATGATCTAATTGCCTTAAAATATGTAATGTGATGTATGGATGCATAGCATAGTAAGACACATGTATGTATATCATTCACACACACACACACATGGTCATATCATAACACACAAAAAATTTCATAATATGTTAATGAACAATGTCAACATATGCAGTGCTACTGCCCTTTTAAGGAGAGAACATCGCACACATGACACATGAGACACTATGCATAGTATTGAAAAATATGCATCACATTAATGGGATCTTTTAGAGGTGTTCCATCCATAGATTATAATCCATAGGCACTTGAACCATACACAGAGACAACAATATAAGGGCCTAACCAGTAATCAATGCTCGTCAAGCATCTCTAGCTGATGCAAACAATTAGCTCGATAAGTTTCATCATCAGTTAATCCTTTAAGGGAAACCTATAGAGATAGAATTTCTAACTCCAAAGGCATGATAGCTTCAACACCATACATGAGGTTGTAAGGCATTGTTCTCATCACCATACAAACACTAGTGTGATAGGCCCACAAAGCATACATTAATTGAACATGCCAATCCTTACCATGTTTATTAACTGTTTTACAAAGAATGAGCTCAAGAGTCTTGTTAGATGCTTCTGCTTGGCCATTAGATTATGGATAGTATGGCATATAAAATCTATGTTGAATGTGAATTTCTCTAATAAATGCTTTACTTCTTCTTGAATGGTTTACCATTTTCAGAGACAAGTGTAGCAAGCAATGCAAAATGAGAAATAATGTTGTTAAGAAGAAAGCTAAAGATAGCTTCAACATTTGTGGATCGAGGTGGAATAGCTTCGACCCATTTCATGAAGTAATTTGTAGCGGTAATGATAAAGGTACGTCCCTTGCAAAAGGAGGTGATATTTTTCTGATAATATCCAACCCCCATTTTGTGAACAACAAGGAAGAGGTCTGATTTTTTAACTCTTGGACAGGTGAGTGAATAAGACCATTGTGTTGTTGACATTGAAGGCACTTTTTAATGAAATTGAAGGAATCTTGTTCCATCATTTTCCAATAGTACCCCGTGTGTATCAGTTTCCTTACTAGGGATTTACCTCCAAAGCATCCACCCCTAGAGCCTAAATGGGATTATTTAAGGGCGAGGAGTATTTCCGCTTTAGTGAGGCATCGCATAAGCAAGTCGTTATAAGATTTTTGATAGAGAACACTGAATAAAATGACATAATGCATAGAAATATTTCATATGAGAGTGATCGTTCTTTGTTGCATTATCGAGAAAGTTTCCAGTCTTTAAGTAGTTATAGCTATTAGAGAATCATTCTCTTGAGTCTACATGAGAACACACAAAGGCCTCAGATTCAGGTAGATTGGAAACCGTTGGGGTTCGCAAGACCTGAACAACGAAGTTGTATCCTCCTTTGAAGGTACTAAGGAAGCAGTGCTCGCCATGGCATTGGAATGTCTATTCTCCTTTCTATGGATGTTATCTATCTTAAAATAAGAGAATTGATTAAGCAAGGACAAAGCAAGGTCTCGGTATCGAGACAACTTATTTTGTTTAGCTTGATAAGTTCCCATAGGGTAAAAGCACAAAGCTATGTCACACTTTTGGCCAAATAAATAGTTCTGAGCGAAATATTTTTGGCCGGAAAGGTTTCGGCCGAATAAGCTTCAAGAAAAACCACGTGGCCTATTACGTGGCATACAGGTTTTGGTCGAATAAGTTTAAGTTGAATCCCAAAAAAATAATTTTTTCCTTTTCCCGCTTTGAAATTGGCTTTGAAATTTGATTTTTTAATGTGTGAGGTTTCTATACAAAGGGTTTCAGTACAAATCGTTTCTACCGAAATTGTCTATGTGGCATCCTAGTTGGCAACCAACTCAACTTTTTTCAGAATTTTCTGAAACTTTCAACTTTAGCTAAGTATTTCTTTAGTCAGAATGATCTTTTAAAAAAAAAGAAAAATACCCTTTTGTAGAGCTCAGAGTGGTGAATCCGAATATGTAATTTTTTTAATATTTGGATTAGTTTTAATATATTTAATTTTTAAAATAATGCAAGTAGGTTGTTCAACTTAAAAAGAGGTCAAGATTAGAAATTAAATAAAATAGAGTAAATTTTTTAATTTTTTTTTTAATTATATGGGGCACAATAGGAGAGAGTCTTCTTCAAAAGGGTATAATTTTTTTTTTGAAAATGATTAAAAAAATTGACAATAGTTGGCGTCCTGTGAAAATTGTCAAATTCTGACAAGTCTGACTTTAAAACGTTATTGCGAGAAAAATATACATCAAAATTTTATTTTATTTTCCATGCACAAGATTTTGAAGTTACCTATTTGAGAAAAAAAAAAGGGAGGGAGAAATGAGGTTTTTCTCAATTTGTTTCTTGATGTCCTGTGAAGTTGCTCTTTTCTAAAATTTTCATCATTCCAAAATCTGTCCTTAAATTGATAAAAACATAATGATTTTTTTTTTTATAAAATTTGAAAAATTATAGGAATACAATTCATCAAAATTTCCACATTTCGTTAGTTTACACCATTTTGAAATTCAAAACATAAAGACCACTTTTATGTGGTCAAAGTTTAGAATTTTTTTTGCTGTTGGTCATTTCCTTTATAAAGTGTGACACAAGTTTGTGCTTTTACCCCATAATCTGATTCACAATAAGCTCAAAATCACCTAGTATGTGGAAATTTTTTTATCTTAAGTTCAATCACATCATGCAAGCCGACAATGAGAGCTTTGTACTCAATGATGTTATTGTTGAAAGAAAATCCAATCAGAAGGATATAGGGACCGGTTTTCCTTTAGGGGATATCAAGACCACACCTGCTCTGGAACTAGTTTGACACCTCAATCCATCAAAATACATCTTCCATTCAAGGTCATAATTAATCGTGAAAAATATTCTCATTAAGGAATAAATCCAACCTTGAGAAGGAACGAGATGAGGGAGTGTCTGCTAATTGATCGGAAACCGCTTGACCCTTTATTTACTTCTGAGTTATGAACTTTATATCAAACTCAGAAAGCAACATAACCCACTTTGCTAACCTCCCAGCAAGGTCAGCACTAAAGAACAGATGCTTTAAAAGGCCAGTCTTTACAATGACGTGTGTTTCAACATGGAGAAGATAGTGCCTCAACTTTTGTGCAACAAAGATAAGAGTGAGGCATTATTTCTCCATGGAGGAATAACGTGTTTCATAGTCAACTAAGATGCAACTAATGTAGTAGACTGCTCTCTCTTTCTCGGCATAATCATAGTGAGCCATCAAAGTTGCCAAGGCATATGGTGACATTGTGAGGTAAAACAAAAAGGGTCTATCTTGTATAGCCAACATCAATACAAGAGGATTGGCCAAATAGGCTTTGATTGACTCAAAAGCTTTCTAGCACTCTTCATCCCATACAAAGAAAACATATTTTTCAATAGATGAGTGAAAGGAAGGGTACAATCAACCAATTGAGATATAAATCTATGAATCACCTAAATTTTCCCTTGTAAGCTTTGTAATTCTATAATATTCCTAGGTGGAGGCATGTTAACAATGGAATAAATTTTATTTGTGTCGACCTTGATTCCATGGTGAGAACTATGAACCCAAAAAGCTTTCCAACATCCACACCAAAGACACACTTATGGGGATTGAGTCTCATATTATAGAGTCGAAGCCTTTCAAAGATAATATGAAGGTTCTTCACATGATCTTGATGGGTTATCGATTTCGCTAGGATGTCATCAACATAGTCTTCCAAGATCTTGTGAATAAAATTGTGAAATATCAAGGTCATCGCCCATTGGTAATATGATCCTACATTCTTTAACCCAAGTGGAATGACCACATAACATAAGGTACCCCCAAGGGGTAGTGAAGGCTATCTTGTACTAATATATTTGGGTTAATACAAATCTGATTGTAACCCGAGAAGCCATCCATAAAGGATAACAATGCATGGCCTACAGTCAAATCTAGAATCATATCTATATTAGGAAATGAAAAAATCATCCTTAAGTGAATCCTTATTAAGATCATCAAAGTCAATGCATATACGAATACAACCATCAAGTTTACTAAAAATGACTATTTGAAATCTGAGGGGAGTAGTCGATCAGACAGATAAAGTCTACTTTCAACAACTTCTTTATCTTAGTCTTAACCATCAATGCCACCCGGGGATTGATCTTTCATATTTTTTGCTTAATTAGCTTGGCATCGGGACATAAGATGATATTGTGAAGCACTATATACTCATCAATACCAGGCATATCCTCATACATCCAAGTGAAGATATCAGGATGAGAATGTAAGAAATCAGAGTGCTCATCCACTTCTTCTGAAGAGAGACACTTGCCAATCTTAATTATTTTTTTTGAGGACTTTGGATCCATAGAGATTTTAGTATTATCTCCTTTAAGGAGAGAACTACGATCTTTTGGATGTGATATCGAAACATCATGACTAAAGTTAGATAGAGGGTCCTCCTTGTCAAAACTCAAGACCGATTCTCTGAAGTACACTTGTTTATTCAGGCAATACAAGAACCGTCTCTTTGATGAAAGGGAGAAAATGGGGAATTGGCACCTAGGAAATCCTCAAGTGCTTCATCTGAAGAGAAAAAATATAAAGGGATTTTCTCAGCCTGCTCCATATCCTCTATCAATTCGGGATGGACCAAATTCAGCAGTTCGACTAAAATCATGTTAACACTCCACCAAGGTTTCTACTTAGATTGTTCGATAGAGCATCCAAAACCTAGATAGAACTTGCGTGGATTCAACTAGATAGGGACTTGGATTCCTTCCTCGATAGGCCCTAGGCGTTTCTACCAATAGCCATACTAAGAAGCAAGTTCATAGCCAAAACCATAACGAGTTTGCAAAACTTTGGGAGGTGGCAACTCTACGTAGAGTGTTTCATTCCACCAATGAATGTCAAATGTCTCTATGGGAGCACTCCCACCTTCTTCACTAGGTTCACAAACATTAACCTCCTTTGTAGGAGTGGGATTACTCTCCTTAGTAGAGGAAGGAGTGGTCTCCTTAATAGGGTCACACTTCTCTCCCTTAATGGGAGCATCATCCATCTTTACATCGGAGGCACCTAGAAATTCTATGTAAGAGGGGCTCTCCTTGTATTCTACAATAAAGAATTCAAAGAATTCTAAGGAGCCCCAATCATCACCAAAGAAATAATTTGGCTGAGAATAAGGAGGGGAAGAAGGGGAAGACTTAGGATCTTTTTCCTTAGGAGGATCATCTTTAACAACACTCGCTTTGAGGACAACTTCCATAGAGGGTATCAACGAATAACTTGTCATACCATCAACGGTTAAGGATGGAATGCAATTCTTAAGAGTGGATACAAATGAAGCTTGACCGACAACTACTGGCTCACAAAGGTGAACAACTTTTGGATTAGCTTTAACCATGACCACCTGATTATTTGCAACAAACTTTAATGATCGATTTAAAGTAGAGGTTACAACACCCATATCATGAATCCAGGGTCTCTCCAAGAGAAGATTATAAGGCTAGGGACCAGGCATCACATAAACCAACGTAGGTAAGGTAACGAGGCCCAACTACAAGGGTAGAATTATCGTACCTAGAGCTTGATGACCAACATTATCAAACCCACAAATGTAAAAGGAATAAGCTACTAAAGAAGATGAATTGACTTTAATCCTAGGTAATAGGTCGATACCACAAACATTGAGAGTTGAATCAGTGTCAATGAGAGTATGCCTAATATTGATAATATGAACATTAATTATAAACATCAAGGGATCCACTTGCTTTTGCACATGAGGAGGCAGGAGTTCTTGTGGATGGAACATGATATTTGGCTAATCCACTCAAATATGAGCCAACAATGCATTAACATCCGTAGACCTAGTAGAGGCAGGAAAAAGAATCTTTTGCAAAGCTTCCTGCAGTATCTCCTGATAAATCGAAGTAGTTTGAAGCAAATCCCAAAGTGAGATCTTAGCCAGAGTAACACGAAGTTGCTCGACAAGATCATACTCACCTGGTGCTTTGATCGAAGGTTTAGGTGCTGAGGGAAGGATTGGTTGAGAAGGCAGTAAAGAATTAGGAACTTGAGTGAGTTGAGATGTAGGGATAGAGGGTTGTTGATCTAAGTTTTTTTTTTTTCTTCTTGTATTATATGTGTGCCCAACAACATTATAGGAAGTGGAGTCTGTAGCTTTCACAAACCTCGAATATAAGTCTGATGAAGCACTATGACATGAAATCCCATAGATAAAACAATCCTCCCTAGAAGATGAGTCAGTTGGGGTCACATAAATTATGAGTTTCTTAGGGCTTGAAGAAGCATAGAGACCACAACTACATTTAATGACTCCTTAGCTGGCGAAGAAGAAGTTTTCTCAGGAGATTTATAGATAGGATAGGGTGCTTCTAATAATTCATCTAGAGCATGTCATCGAGCATATCAAAATCTTTCTTAGAGAAGGTATTATCATAAATGTGAAAACATTGTAAAAATATATCTAGCATCCTTCATGCCAAGTTCACCAAAATGTGAGATAAGAGGGATTTGTTGCACATGGGTCTCTTCGTTCTCAAGAGATCACCAAGGAATGAACTGCCCTTATCCACCTCAGTGCAAAATGATTGTGAATGAAATATGTACACGCTATATTTTATAGAAAACTACTTCAAATAATGATAGAGTGAAACTTCTAGATTTCTGCCTCAGGCAAAGGAGCTCTGGACCAAAGGACGACAATGCAGATTCAAGACCCCAACATGGCATGTTGTCGTCCAAATGGTGCACTAGCATCCTAAGCAACAAAAAGCTCATGAGCTTAAGTGGGAAGAACCAAGTTTCACTTTTGGAGTCAAGTCTAAGGTATATTGAATTAAATAATCTAACAGAAAGTAGAAACTTAGGAAAAAGTACAAGGAGAACTTGGAGAAAACTTACCTACAATCGGACATTCGAGTCTTCACCCCAAGTTCCGCTTTGCAACCTACACACAAAGGAACAAGGGGAAAAGGTTGGGATTGTATAGGGTCTACCTCATTCAGACCCCTACTTTAGTGTTCCCACCTCCACGAACAACCAAGTTAGAAAGGAGTGTAAACGAAGTAAACAAAGCATGTGGTGAAAGAAAAACCCACTTCAGGAGTAGAACCCACACCACAAAGTAGCAAATGAACAAGTAGGAAAGAAGAGTAAGGGAGAGAGAGAGTGTTACCCATGGTCCTAGACCCTCTCTGGAGTGGATAGACTTACTGATGAGCGCTTGCTCGAGAGTTGTAGTTGTTGGAAGGACCTCAATCTGATATGGCTTCACTTGTGAGAGTGCTACTATCAAGAATGAAGAAAACTCAAGAATGAAAGTGTAGAGAGAGCTTGATTGAATGGCTTGAACCCCCAAATGAGAGAAAAAGAGGTATTTTTGTTGCATGCAAGGGAAGAAAAGAGTCGTTACACCCAAATTCTGACTACTAGGACATGTGTTGAGAGAGTGAAGATTCAAGATTCTCCATTTCAAAATCAAAAAATTGTTGGGACGCTAGTGCGCCGCACAGACGTTCACACGCCGTGTAGGCGTCCAAGGCCTAGATTTTTAGGAAACATGCTATTAGGATTTTTTTGCTCTACCACTAGTCAACATGGGGTCAAAATTGTGAAATTCTGACTCATGGTATTTTCGTCATTAATGCTCTAAGGTGTCATAAATGTTAGGAAAATGTGCAAAAATGTGGAATTGCCCCTAGGTACAATTCTGTGACATTACAACTTCATTTTACGCTACCAATTTCTTTATTCCCAAATTGACATAAAGATTCCTGACCCTCACCTTCAATGAATGTTCATTAAGCACTTACAATCTAAGATGCAAAATAAGCTTGGTATGATGAAATTTCCTTCCTTCATACACTTGTGTACTACCCTTCGTGATTATCAAAAATTGGTTAGTAGTTGTGAAACAAAACCAACCTCTAGTCATCCTGAAAAGTTTGAATCCACAACTCAAGACAATTACCAACCTTAAATAGGAAGCAAAACAAAGGTTTTCCTCAACTAAATCCCCCTCAACCAGCCCAACGTGTTGACACCCAAGTGGCTGCTATAAAGAAGACAAATCCTTTTATATTTCGGGATCTGAGTAGACAATTTACTCCCTTACCTGATACCCTCCATAACACCATGTTACAACTTCTAGAAAAGAACTTATTTCCTTACCTCCTGTTAAAGCTCCTAATCCTACTAAGCCATTACCTCCAATCCTTAGAAAAAATTCCTATTGTCATTTTCACCATCAAAATGGACATGATATAGAACATTGTAAGCATCTTAAACACATGGTGTGAGTCCTCATTGATTCCAATCAGAAACAAAGAAAAATAGGTTCAATTTCCAAAATGGGATTAACCAAATGGAAAAACTTAATTTTTCTTGTGTTCTAGTTTGTTTCATTCAATTATGAAGGATAAAATGCATAAATAACAATCAAAAATCAATCCTAACTATTATAACAACAATAAGGAAGGTTTTAAGATGCTAAAACAATGTGTACCTTTCTGAAAATATGCTATTTCAGGCCTCACAGAGGACTCATTTTCCCAGTGGCGAATGGGTCCCTGTTAGGGTTCTAGAAAAGTGTTTTCTAGGTTCTATTCTTCAATGTATGCACTCCCAACTCCTAGGTGTTAAGCTCTTGAAAGTAAAAAATGAATTTTGTAGAGCACTTTTCATGATCTTGCAATGAAGATGACAACTTTTGCAACTTTTCAATCTTGACAACTTTGCAACTTTTGTTCTTCACTTGATCTTCAATCTAAAACCCGCAATCACACATCAAGAGAGAAGAAAAATTGTTTATTGTTAGGGAAAAGGGGTTTTCCTTTGTCAAACCTCATTTAGGTAATTAAACCTTGAACTGAAATAATGCATAAAAGGAAAGATGAATGAACAACAATGTGTAGCAACTCACCAATCCTCAATTGAACCTTGGAATGCAAATCTGAAACTTAGCATGAAGTGGCCATAATGTATGTAGATATTGATCATGAAATTGACATAGGGTAATGGATTTGAAGACTTGAACTTGATCACCGATGCTAGAAAATCCCATTAGCTCAAGAACATGCAAGGCTTTGACATGATGAAAGATATCCTTGATTTCTATAGTAAAACCTTAATAATTTTCCCTTGAATTCCTTTGTGAATGATCTTGCTTTAAATCTCATGAAATCACATAAAAATTCTAAGTGAAACTATGTGAATTAAAATTATTTTTATACTTATCTTAAGATTTAACCTCGAAATTCAAATAACACAAGATGACATCATATCTAGGATTCAAAATCATTAGAATCTTGCTAAGAATAATTTCATAAGGGGTGTCCTAGGTTAAGGAGGATCCATTCGCCATAGAGTGAATGGGTCCTAACATAGTCAACTAGGACATGCTTTAGGGACTTGAAAAAACGTGTAAAAAGGGGGTCCTAGGACCTAGGAAGGACCCATTCACTAGGTGGTGAATGGGTCCTAGGGCACTAGCCTAGGACTCAAACCTTACCAAATTAAGTGTTATGCAACATCATTAATGGGTGTTAGGATTTATCTTTCGAAAATGTAATAAATTAGGCTTGGATTTTAATTTAAGGGATTAAGCTCTAATTAACCTCAATTAATTAATAAAACTCTAGATTAGTGTGAAAGTATAAAGATACACTTTACAACACCCTAAATAAGGTATCATTAAGTCCATTTTATTAAAAAGGGCCCTAGACTCAATGTGAATGTACAAAACACATTACAACACCAAATCAAGGAAAAATTAAGCTCATTTATTATTAATTATTCCAAATTAAGTAAGGAAAAGGAATACTTTTTCCATTGCTACATTTTGCCCCCACTTTAGTGAAAGTTTTCCCACATGACAAATTCACACTAAAGTAGAGATTCAAGACACTTATGTATGCATCAATGAAAAAGATACACAATCATACCCTATTAAAGACCAAGAAAATCAAAGGAAAACAAAGGATCAAGCATCAACCATTCCAACACAATGTGGAATGTGACTATTTGTTCAAGAAAAAGAATCAAGCTTCGACAATCTATCCAACACGATGTGCACTAGGTTTAGGCTATTTTTTTGTAACATGCATGCTCACTCAAGGGTAGTGGAACCTTAGGTTTTCCACTAGGTGAGTATCCCAATGAGGTGGCAAATGAGAATCAAATTAGCCTCCCATACCATATCGAATTTATCCTCCTGGAAACTTTGATAAGGCACCACAATGCCAAATTCTTTTGAATGTGTTGTCTATAAGTTTTTGTTCAAAGAGATTTTTCTTTATGTAAGGTCTTCTTCTTAGGGAACATCGTACCTAATGTATCCAAGAGAGGACAAGTCAAGAGTATCAGATTTCCACTTATGGGATGCCTCGTTTCACATCATGTCACTAAGGGAAATTTTTACACTTAGAAATATCACACTGTTGGAGGACATTAAACCCAATGACACCACAAAGAAAAAGGATGCTTCACAAGAAAGAAAATCACACCATGAAATATGCAAAATGTCAAAATATTTCATCAATGTATGCCCCCAATTTAAAGTGGTTTCTAACACTATTACTGTGATAAATTTCTTTCTCCTAAGACACGAGAGCTTTCCTCAAAAATCCCTATGCCAAGTCATATGTTTCTGAAATAAAGATACATCATGAACAAGGAGGGAGGGGTTTCCCCCAAGAATACATAAGGGATATATGGATTCGGGGTCAGTATGTATGTGCTACAATGTTTTCATAGAGCACAAAACCATCATCATTCCCCAAATACTCATAGAAGTGGAAAAATGACAAAAAGAGAGTGAAAAACAAAGAAAAATCCTTTGGGTCAACATGGAAGAGACCTAAATTCCTCAATGCCTTGCATCATCCCCAAAAGGAAAACACAAGACAAAGAAAAGATAAAGGGAAATATTTTGGGTCAACATGGAAGAGACCTAAATATCTCAATGCCTTGCATCATCCCTAAAAGGAAAACAAAAGACAAATGAAAAAGATAAAGGTTTATGAAATAAAGAAGAATGTAGATCCATATAGAGGAATGGACAAAAAGAGAGAGAGATACACCAAATGAAATAGCACGGGGGATCACATTACACACATGCAATCACATAAAGCAACAAAGTAAAAGACTAGTAAGTAAGGCACATGTGAATCAACCTATAGTAGGTCATCTGCATCCCAATCTCGCTCAGTATAAATAGAAGGCAAACAACTAGCCAAAGGGACAACAACAAGTGTTGAACTAGGAGAAGAACCAAGTTCAACACTCTTCTTAGGAGATTTTTCATTTATGCTCATATAAGAGGAAAACAATGTATTCAATTCATTATGCACTTGTTCATCAATCTTTGTAATGTCAATGTCATCATATAGGTTAATCACAATGGGAGGTTGAATGATAATTTCTCTTGAAGGTTCTTGTTTATGTTGTGACGAGGGTATAGAGTCATCATGCATTGCTTTAGGTAAGTTCAGATTTTGATTTTCTATGTTGTTCTTTTCTTCTTGATTTTGTAACATATGAGCAATAGCATGACGTCTATTCCTATGCTCTAGAGAATTTCGATTTTGTTTCAATCTATTTTCAATTTTTGTTTATGTAGGAGTAGGTTTTTCAACCATAGGTTTCTTACATTCCTTTAGGGGAGGAATGGAAGGAACCATAGGAGGTTGTTCAACTGCTTTCTCTTTAGCTTTGTAAACTTGTTTTAGGAGGCACAACGAGATTTCTTTGGTTATCTCGTGGTCTCTTGTAGGAAATTGTAGGAAGTTTTGTCATAGGTTGCTCTTGGATGGTTGGAAGGATTTTTGGTTCAATCATTTTTTTGTTAAGGATAGGTGGCTCAATGGAGGGTTGAGGCATATTTCTAAGGGATAATTCTACTATATGCTTTTCCTTGAACTTTTGATATCATTTTAAAAACAAGTCTTCTCAAGGTCTAATAGGTTCAATAGGCTCGAGCCAAAATAAATCCAATGTAATGTTTCCTCGGGAAGACACATGATTAAACTCACTATGATGCACAGTAAATATATCATCACCAAAGTGAAACTTTAAACATTTATGCACAACTGAGGGGATGACATTCATGGATCAAAGCCATGGGTAGCCTAAATTCACACAAAATTGGTCTGATTGTGGGATGATGGTGAATAAGACATTTAATGTTTTCAGTCCGACTTTTAAAGGGAGATCTATCGAGTCAATCGTAGGACAAGAAAAACCATTATGCATCTTGATCCATGCTTTCAACTTGTGATATGCATCTTGATAAAGTTCATGCACAAATAGAAATTCTTCAGTGATCACATTATCTCCACTGACGGGATCGACCAATATCCCATTAATGGTCTTGTTATTGATTCTTTTGGCTATGCAAAGAGGACCATTAGGTGCATGTTTAAGTATATCTTTTTGTGAAAAATCAATATCAAGAGGCTTTTTGATTGAGCCCTTATGAGGTTCAGCTTCAATAAAGTTGATTGAGACATGAATTTTACTATTCTCTTTTTTGTTTAAGTTTTCATTTATGAACAAACTAAGGCTATTGAAAATTTGTGTTTCGTTTCTAGCTTTAAGAAGTTTCCTTAGATTTTGTAAAGTAAGAATCATACTAATGTCCATGCTTTCAGTAAGGATAAAGTCTTGTAAGTTTTCTAGGTTTTCATCTAATCTTTTTATGTCTTCTTGTGAGAAATGAACATGTACATTGGTTATAGGAAGGGAAGTCATGGAAAATGAAGTATGCAAAATAGGATCCATAGGGGGTTGATTATCAACACTATTAGGAAGAGAGCTAGAAAACCCAAGATCCACGGTAAATGGTGTAAGATAGAAAATTGTTGCCACTTAGGGTTTAGGACCTAGGGCAACAAACTTTCTATACTCCACATTCAAGGATGCCCTAAAGATCTTCACCCAAAGAATGGAATAGAGGTAAGAGATCTATTGAAGGACTATCCTAGGGTATGATTAGGATCTAATGAGGGGTTCACCACCAACTTTAAACTTGGAAAAGACAATGAAATGCAAGATGAAATGTAAAACCATAATTCAATGCAATGACCTAGGAAATGCATTAGAAATGTAATCAAAACATAATAGAAAATCAATGAAATGAATGATGTGCACTTGGAAACTTGATGATGATGGAAACAACTCTAAAATTCTAAAAACCCTAAATTTTTGACCTAGTGGGACTCATTCGCCATTTTGGGTGAATCAGTCCCAGTTTTGGAATTTTGCACAAAAGAAAGTTTCAAGAAAATGGGTATCCAAATCTGCAAAAATATTTGAAAAACACCTACAGTGGGACTCATTTTCTACTCTTGGTGAATGAGTCTAGTTTAGATTTTCTGGAACTTCAAAGTTCTGATTTCTACCTCTCGGTCTTCTCTTTCTATTCCTCCAGGTTCTCAGGTCTGAAACTCTGATTTCGGGGCTATAAATGACTTTTTAGTGAAGATTATGACCTTGCCAATGGAGAGACAACTCCAACAAGCTTGTAACCTATTCTTCAATGATCTTTCAAGCTCCAAGACACCTAATCTACAATCACATATGAAAAGAGAAGAAAATTCATTGATTGTTAGTGAATAGGGGTTTTCCTTCGTCAAACCCCTTTGAGGTAATTAAACCAAATGATGAGATAATAAAATATGAACATGAAACATGAAACATGAAAATTGATACCTTGAATGATGCTTTGTAATTCTACAATCTAGCATGAAATGGCCATGAAGGATGTAGATCTTGATCTTGAAATGGATGAAGAATAATGCTTGACCTTGGATCTTGAATACAACATTATGACATTAGCTCAACTACATGCTTGATGCTTTATATTATTGATATGATGATGGATCTTGAATTGCTGCAATAATTGATGAAGAATTCTATCCTTGAATGTCTTAAAATTGATCTTGAATGCTCTCTTAACAATATTGTGAAGTCTTGGAATACTTAAATCTTGCTTACTTGACTTAATAACTTGAATCCTTGATGAAATAATGATTTGGAAGCTTGTTTATATAGGAAATGCACTCACATGACCATTAATTTGATCCCTAAGGCCGACATAGGGGAAATTTGAAATTAAAACCCAAATTTTCCCGCTCAAACCTTGAAAATAGCTCAAATGGGACTCATTCGCCAAGCAAGGTGAATGAGTCCCAATTGGATGGGACTCATTCACCCAAAGTGGCGAATGGGTTCCACAGGGTCTATTTTTCCAGCTAAAGTGTTGGGGAGTGCATAAATCAAGTTTATATGTTGATCTTGTCAGGTTTTTGATTAAAATATGCCTTGGGATGCACAATATAGGGTCATAGGGGCCTATCAATGATGATATAAAGGTCATAAATGCAATAGGGCCCAAAATCCAATGTGAAAGTATAAATAAATACACTTTACAACATTAAATTAAGGAAAAATATGTTTATTTAGCTAAAAGTGGTCCTAAATCCAATGTGGATGTGTAAAACTCATCACAACATTAGATTAAGGCAATATCAAGTCCAATTTATCATTAATTATTCCCAAATCAGGAAAGTAAAAGGAGGACTCTTTTTCGTCATCACAAATGGTGTATCATGGGATGACATGAGCCTCAAACTACGTCTAACAATAGTATTGCTAATAGGAAACCAAGTTGTAAAGCTCATACAAGTTTTACAAAATTAGTGTGAAAACCCAAAATGGAAGGAGGCAATGCAATGACCCAGAATGAAATGCAATTTTTAGATTCTAAACAAGGTAATTTGCTAATTACAATATGCAATAATCTGAAAATGAAATGTTGTAAATGAAATTTTGAATTTTGAAAATGCACTAAATGAAGAAAATTAAGCTAGATATAATGAAATGAATGAAATAGAAATTTAGTAGACTGAAATAGAGATAAATCAACATAAAACAAAAATATTTAAATTCCAAAAATGCAGATTTAGGTCTGATCAAGGAATCATTCACCCTAGAGTGAATGGGTGCTAGATTAGGGTTTTGAAATTGATGTTTACTAATTTTTAAGCCTTTTCTAATATTTTTCAGATTTAGGTTTGCTACAGTAAGTTTCTAGTTCATATTTCTGTAAATCCAATGTTAAATGCAAGATGAAAACGTGACAAAATGATGAATTACAAGACCTAGTTTGATATGCTGCAATTTTGTTTTGATTTCCAAATGCAAGTTTATGTGATCTAAATGACATGCAAGCTAACTAATTTTTTTTTATATTTTTCAAATTTAAAGAATGCCAACAATGTAATTCTAAAACCCTAGATTAGATGCAAATTTGAATGCAAAATAAGACACCTAGGATGAAAACAAAGACTCCAAAATCAGAAATTTACAATGCTCAAGAAGTTGGGTTCACCAAAATGAAACAAAGAAAAATAGGTTCAATGTCCAAAATGAGATTAACCAAATGGAAGAACTATTTTTTCTTGTTTTCCAGTTTGTTTCATTCAATTATGAAGGACAAAATGCATAAATAACAATCAAAAACTAATTCTAACTGTTATAATAGCAATAAGGAAGGTTTTAAGATGCTAAAAAAATGTGTACCTTGTTGAAAAAGTTTTGTTTTGGGCCTCATTGAAGACTCATTCGTCCAGTGGAAAATGGGTCCTTGTTAGGGTTCTAGAAAAGTGTTTTTTAGGTTTTATTCTTCAATGTCTGCACTCCTAGCTCCCAAGTGTTCAGCTCCTAAAATTCAGAAATAAATTTTGTAGAGCACTTTCCATGATCTTGCAATGAAGATGACAACTTTTGCAACTTTTCAATCTTGACAACTTTGTAGCTTTTGATCTCCACTTGATCTTCAATCTAAAGCCCGCAATCACACATTAAGAGAGAAGAAAAATTGTTGATTGTTAGGGAATAGGGGTTTTCCTTGGTAAAACCATGTTTAGGTAATTAAACCTTGAATTAACATAATGCATAAAAGGAAAGATGAATGAACAACAATGTGTAGCAACTCACGAATCCTCAATTGAACCTTGGAATGCAAATCTGAAACTTAGCATGAAGTGGCCATAATGTATGTAGATCTTGATCATGAAGTTGACATAGGGTAATGGGTTTGAAGACTTGAACTTGATCACCAATGATACAATATCACATTAGCTCAACAACATGCAAGGCTTTGACATGATGAAAGATATCCTTGATTGCTTTAATAAAACCTTAATAATCTGCCCTTGAATGGCTTTGTGAATGCTCTTCAATTCTCTTGCTTTTGATCTCATGAAATCACATAAATTTTCTAGGTGAAACTATGTGAATTAACCTTATATTTATACTTGTCTTAAGATTTAATCTCAAAATTCAAATAACACAAGTCGACATCAGATCTAGGATTCAAAATTATTAAAATCCCGTCAAGAATAAGTTCAAAAGGGGGTGTCCTAGGTTAAGGACGAGCAATTCACCATAGGGTGAATGGGTCCTAGCACAATCAACTAGGAAATGCTTTGGGGACATGGAACAACATGTAAAAAGGGGGTCCTAGGGCCTAGGAAGGACCCATTTTCCAGGTGGCGAATGGGTCCCAGGTCACTAGCCTAAGACTCAAACCTTGCTAAATTAAGTGTTATGCAACATCATTAATGAGTTTCGGGATTTATCCTTTGGAAAATGCAATAAATTAGGCTTGGATTTGAATTTAAGGGTCTAATTAAGCTCTAATTAATCTCAATTAATTAATAAAGCCCTAGATTAGTGTGAAAGGATAAAGATACACTTTAAAACACCCTAAATAAGGCATCATTAAGTCCATTTTATTAAAAAGGGCCCTAGACTCAATGTGAATGTGTAGAACACATTACAACACCAAATCAAGGAAACATTAAGCTTATTTATTGTTAATTATTCTGAATTAAGTAAGGAAAATGGATACTTTTTATGTTACTACATAATCATATTCAAATTGGTGGTTTCAATGATTGAGGAATTAAGTCTATTGCCCCTCCCAACCAAAACCTACAAATTTGTACCAACCCCATGCCAAATCATAATATTCCATTTGTCAAAGCAAGTGAAACTAAGAATGATTTGATGAATGTTGACATGGATTATGACAACATGGATACTAACATGCCTAACTAACATGCCTCTTGACACTTCTTTCTCATCAAAATATATAATCAAAAAGGCACCTGATGGTCCACTTTACATAGTCAGCTAAATCAATGACAAGCCCACTAATGGGATATTAATTTATCCCGTCTGTCGAGGGAATGTGATCATTGAATAATTCTTACTCATGCATGAACTCTATCAAGATACATATGATAAACTAAAAGCATGGATAAAAATGTATAATGGTTTTGTTTTCCCTATGATAGGTTCGATTACCCTTCCTTTAAAAGTTGGACTAAAAAACTTAGATGTCTCATTCTCCATCATACTAACATTGGATTGATTCTGTATGAAGCTTGGTTTCCCATGGCTATGCTCCATGGAAGTCATCCCGTTAGTTGTGAATAAATATTCAAAGTTTCCCTTTGACAATGAGATCTTTACTATGCACCATAGTGGCTTTAATCTTGTGTCTTCTCGTGGGAATTTTTCATTGGATTTATTTTGGATTGAGCCTATTGAACTTATTAAACCTCATGAAGATTTATTTTTCAAATCCTATCAAAATTTTAAGGAAAGATGCATATCAAAATTATCCCTTTGAAACATCCTTGAACCCATGGTTGAGCCTCCTATCCCTGACGAAACCATGATTGAACCAAAAGCCCTTCCAAGTAACCAAGACCAACCCAAGAGAAATCCTTCACCTATCTCCTACAAATGACCAAGAGACAACCAAAAAAATCCCATTGTGCCTCCTAAGATAAAATGAGTTTACAAAGCTAAAGAGAAAGTAGTTGAACAACCTCCCATGGTTCCTTTCCTTCCTTGTCTACGGGAAGAATAGAAACCTATGGATGATAAACCCACTCCTACACAAACACAACTTGAAAATAATACCAAAATAAACATAAATGCTAGAGAGAATAGGTGTAGATGTCATGCTATTGCTTGAAGGTTAAACGAAGAAAATAACAAACAAAATCAACATACCAACTCTAGTGAAGCCATACACGAGTCTCCCTCTTCACAACAAAAAAAGGATCTTATATCACAACCACAACAAGGATTAACACCTTTGGAAATTATCACTTGACCTCCTATTGTGATTGACTTGGACGATGATGATGAGATTGCTAAAATTGATGAGGAAGTGCATAATGAATTGAATTTATTGTTTTCTTCTTCTATGAGCTTTAGACAATAACAACTATGATGATCCTCCTAAAGAGAGTGACTCACCACGTGTTGAACTTGGTGACACTTCTAGTACCACACTTGCTATTGTCCCTTTGGCTAGTTGTCCTCCTTCTAAATACGATGAACAAGATTGGGATGTGGATGAACTACTATAGGTTGACTTGCAAATGCCTTATTAGTCTTGCCTTTTTTTTCTTTTTCATGTTATGTGTGTGATTTCATGTGCATAATGTTATCTCCCATAATGTTTTATTTGATGTATCTCTCTCTTTGTGACATTCCTCTATTTGTATCTACATTCTTCTATATGTCATAAATATTTATCTTTTCTTTGTGTTGTATTTTTATTTTGGGGATGACGCAAGGTGTCAAGACATTTAGGTCTCTTCCATGTTGACCCAAAATATTTTCTTTGTTTTCACTCTCTTTGTGTCATGCTTCCTTGATACATGAGTATTTGGGGAATGATGACGTTTCTGAGCTCTCTAACAATGCAACTCTGGGATTTCATTTTAGGGGAAACACCTTTTCATGACACAACTTCATTTTGAAACATATGATGTGGAATAGGGCTTTCCAAATAAGCTCTCATATCATCTTTATTGTTAGCATTTATCATTTGCTACTTTAAATTAATTGCTCATAGTATGGTGTTTAACATTTTCTTTAAAGTGGGGGCATACATTGACATTATTATTATTTATTTTACAACTCATGTTTCATTGTGTGGTCTTCTTACTTCATGTGATGCATCTTTAGATCTTGGTGATGACATTGGGTGTGATTTCCTTCAAGAGTGTTATCTCTCTTAGTATATTATATTCCTCTTAGTGGAAATGCCAAGCGGAGTGCATTCCCTAAGTTGTGAATCCTCTATTCTTTGACTGGTCCTCTATTGGAGACATTAGGCACGATGTTCCCTAGGTTGAGACCTTACATGAACTAAGAAAAACCAAATTTTAACGTACATTACACTATTTTTCATTTAAAATAATTGTTATATGGCCACCTTGCATAACACACTTTGCTTGCTTGTGGAGCCATCTTGTTTGTTTATGGGTGTTAGCATACAAAGTTTTTCTTGCCTCATGAATCCTATTGTTCATGTTTTGTGGCACCTTATCAAAGTTATCAAGAGGTATAGATTTGGTATGATTAGTATGTATGGGAGCTGACTATAGGTGTGACTTTCTCATAGCCATTTTCTTGTCCATGTGGGAGCATATTGGTTGCATGTGTATGTGTCTTACTTTTCTAGGGGCTCACATAGTCGATACCGGATTCCACTAGCCTATGTGAGCATGTGTGTTGTTTGCATAGTAGACATCGTGTTCCACTTGTAATTTTTTTTTGGACAAACATCTTAGGCTTGACCCACATCATGTTGGAAAAACAATCGAGGCTTGATCCATCCTTTTTATTTCTTCTTTATGTCTTTGGAAATGTATGATTGTATCTTGTTGTTGCTTCATACATCATTCACATGTGTGTTCTTTTGTGTCTATGTTAGTATTCCATAGGATCTTGATCCTAGGGGCTTGATCATCCCTCTTGATTGTTGTTGTCCTATCTCACTAGCATTGGTACACGTGGACCCCTCTTGATGCGAATTTGTCTACTTTAGTGCGAGTTTGATGCAAGGTCATCCTCTCACTAAAGTGGAGGCTAAATGTAGTGTAAAAAAATGTATCCCTTTATATTTTTACACTTGTATGGGCCCTCCCTACTAAAAGTTGGTTTATTTATGCCTTAGTTGGTCCTATTTTGCATCCACAAGCCTAATTAATTACATTTTTCTATGGATAATCCTAACATTTAACAAATGGAAAATCATAATTTAATGTTTTTGGTTGTGTTCTAGATCTAGGGATCTAGGACTTATACACTGCTTTGGGTGTATGGGTCCCACCTAGGTCTCAAGGCCCAATTTTAAATGAATTGAACAAAGCACTTCTTGAAATCTATGTCCCAGATTTAGGCCACTAGGACTCATACACCCAAACTGGCATATGCGTCCCACTGTAACCTGGACCTATTTTAATTCAAATTCTTGGCGAGATTGTATGAGTCCAACTTTAACCTGGACCTATTTTAATTCAAATTCTTGGCAAGATTGTATTATCCTAGATCTGATGTTGGCTTGTAGTGTTGTAATTTCTAAAAAATTAGCATAAACGAGTATAAATACAAGGTTATTTTACATGATTTCTCCTAGTAATTTTAAGTATCTAAGTATCCTAGAAAATTCATGTGATATTATGAGAATTCAAGTGAGCATTACAAGAGAATTCAAGAGCAAATCATCAAACATTTGGAGCTATATTCAAGATTTAAGCATCATGTCAAAGTCTTCATGCATCATGTGTGTTTGTAAGATAACATTTGTGATATATAGGTTTCGTGATTCAAGCAAGCATTCAAGTCAAGCATTCAAGCATTCAATCAAGAGTCAAAGATCCACATTCATGATAGCCATTTCACACAAGTTTGAAACCTTCATTTCAATGGTTTGGTGAGTTGCAACATTGCATTTGTTCTTTCATCATTCCCTCATGATTTTCTATTTCATTTCAAAGTTTAATTACCAAAATAGGTTTTGACCAAGGAAAATCCCTATTCCATAACAAAACAACATTTTTCCCTCTTGATGTATGTTTGTAGATCTAGGTGAATTAGAGCTTGAATATCCTTTGAAGGAAAAGTTGTAAAAGTTGTCAAGAAGTTGTCATCCTCACAGAAACTCACCTACAAACCAGAATCCCAACTTTTGGAGTTGGAGATTGGACAAAAAGGAAGCTATTGAAGATCATTAGAGGCTATAGAAATATCAGTAAAACCCTAGTAATGGGACTAAATCACCCTACTAGGCATATGAGTCCCCGTACAATTTGAAACAACAATTTTTTAGGGTTTTCAAAACTTGTTTAGACATCTTTACTTCTCTAGGTACTTTTTTATTTTGTGCATGGATTTTTGCATTTCTCCTTTGAAGCTTCATTGAATGGTGAGCCCCTATACAATCATACAAAGGAACCCCTATTCCCCTTCCTCAATCAAGCCACTTGGTTAAGGAATCTAGGTTCCTAATGAATTAAAGTGTGAGATAGGTCCCAAAGTTCCATCTCTCAAAAGGTGGACACCTCATTTCCATTGTTTTACAACATCTACTTTCTTTTCTAAGATTCATGAACCACCTCAAGAAGGTCTAATTTAATAATCTCCTAAAATTTGAAATATTTCAATAGGAAATCCATTAGGGCTCGACGCTTTACTTTTCTTAACCTAGAAGACAATACCCTCTAACTCATTGAGAGAGATGGGTCTAATAAGACTCTCATTCATTTCCAAAGACAACTGAGAAGGGATGCACCCAAGGATGTGGCTCTCTTCTTCAATTGTTAAAGGAGAATCCTTTATGTTCACAAAGCTACAAAGTAATGCCAAGCCTCTCTAGAAATATCCTAGCTAGAATTCAAACTCCCCTAGAGGACATAAGAGAAGAAATCAAATTCCCATGTCTATGAGCCTTGAAAAAATTATAGAAGAAAGTAGTGTTTCTATCACCTTCCTGAAGAAACTCAATACAAGCCTTTTTCTTCCCAAATATTTCCTCTCACAGCTCCCATTCCTCAAGATCTTTTAAGGTTGTAGCTTCCACATTTAGAAGCTCATCTGAAAGCCTAGAATCTCTTATCTCACAGGTAATAGCAGCTAACCTATCTTGGGCATCCAACTTGGCTTGAAATAAGTTACCAAATCTTTTCCTATTCCATCTCTTAAGTTGAAGCTTAACATTTTGTAGCTGCTTGAAGTAGTACCATAATTCGGTTGACCATGGGGCCACCACTTAGAAACAAGATCTTGAAGCCGAGGGTCACACAACCACATGAGTTAAAACTTAAAAGAAGGGTTCTTGGAAACTCTAGCAAGGGAAGCAAAAACTTTGATTGGCCAATGGTTGAATCCCCGATAGTCCAAAATCTCAAAATATGTAGTCCAGAACTACTATCTATCCAAAAAAAAGATACCAAGAACCTATCAAGCCTTACAGAGATTGAGTTTTTACCACATCTCCTATTATTCTAGGTAAAAAGGCCATTACTAGGCCTCACATTGACAAGATTTAAATTGGAAGCATTATCTCTAAGAAGGAAAGATGAAGCCTCCAACCTCTACAACCCACCCTACTTTTCTTCCAAATTAAGGATAGCATTAAAATTCCCAGCTAAAATCTAGGGATGAAAAGGAACAAAGGAGCAGATATATTGAATATGAGACCAAAGGCAAGTCTTATGAAGAATTTTCGTCGGGGCATAGATAAATTAGAAAATAAGATGATCTCTCTAGTCTCCAAACTAGAAGCAACCACAGAGATAAAGAACCTGCTAGAAAACCACCAAAGAGGTGAAACCTTCACCAGATTCCAGAAGCAAGCTAAGCCACCAACACTACCATGAGCATCAATACATTGGAATTGAATTCTCCACAAAATTTTGGATTTCAAGCTACCCATATTCTCCACATACAATTTAGTTTCTTGAATAAATAAGATATCAAGTATATGATCTTTCACCAAATCCCAAAAAACTTTTTATCTAGAGCCACTGTTCAAGCCCCTTACATTCCAAGATAGGACAATAATTTTTTAGAGTTAGAAAAATGGGAGTAAAGAGTCTTAACTGGCCTAGATTCCACCAACATCTCACCCATTAATTTTATTTTATCTAGATCCTTCTTCCTCCAGCCTTAAGAGGTTTCTCAGGAGCCCCTTTCTTGAGATTCCTCTATTGAATACCAAGAATGGTAGAAGTTTTATTTCCTTGCTCTGAATCCATACTAGCCTTACTTGAAGGAGGGGCATTTCCATCCAAGACATGATTCACAACTTTATTTGAAGCCCCTAGAGCAGTTAGAACTCCATGATCTACAACCATACTAGAATCTACCATACTAACCTATTGGACCTCCTATACCTCCACATCACTGTAAAGCACATGGTACCCTTCCAAGGCTTTTGAAATCATATTCAACATACTAGGATTCACTTCCTATTGACTCAAATCATCAAGGACATCAAAATGATTGAAGAGCCCATCCTCCTATCTATCTTTAAAAGTTTGTTTCAACCCTCTCTGTTGGTTTCAAAGTTTTATTGGAATAAAACCCTCATTATCAGGAACATTAGTTGAAACATGATCTTTCCCCTTATCCACCTTGGGGGGTTGACGAGAAGGTAGGACTAGAGAAGACACAAAATCTTGAACCCTATGAAACTTTTTCTGTAAATGGCCATATTCATGACAAATTTGGCAGCGAAAAGGGAGAGACTCATAGTCCATTTGTTGAATCCAAGACGTGGAACCAAAGAAAAACTTAAGAAAATCTTCCAAAGGGTTATTGAAATCAATCTCAATACAAATGCGAGCATAAGAGATTATATTTTTGTCCAATGTTTGTTGGGAAGGACCCAATGGTTTACCAAGTAGCAAAGCAATGGAATGAAAAATATCATTCCTCCATAGTTATAATGGGAACCAAGGAAATCAAACCCATACAAGAATATGAGATGAAAACTCCTCCAAAGGGTTAAAACCCACATGCCATGGTTTTATAAACAAACCCACTTGGTTGTAGAGATACAAACCACCTTAAAAAGCCTTATGTCGATCAACCGTGCAGTTGAAAACCACTAGGAAATAATTGTTAGCCGCCAACATAATTTCCATCTCCTCCTTAGGGTTCCAAGTACGTCGAGCCCATGAATCGAGAAAGGGGAGGGAAACTCAAATCCCCATAAACTTGCAAATCAAAGCATGATTTGAAAAATAATTGATGTCCTCTTCAATGGAAGTCGATTGGATCACCAACACTAGGTGATCATGTCTCTGTTCAAAGCATCCACTAAATTTGGAGATACATAAACCTCCATTCATTGGCTTGCTATCTCCATTCAGAGATTTTTTCAAGAAGTTCAAGGCACTCATATGCAAAGATAAAGATGAGTCATTCCCGCACAAGGCCTCATGAAAAGACATATTCTTCCTAGAAGTGGAAGCATCAACTGCCACCATGCCGAAACTAAAGAGAAAAGGCACAAACACCAAAGAGAAAAAACCCCTCCCCAAAAGCAACAACAAACCCCCTTAAATCTGCAATGATAGTGAAACAAAGACAAACCCTACCCACAACAATGCCAAAACCACCCCTCAACCCCCACATGGGCAAAGAAAGGAAGACGCCACAGGAAAAAGCCCACATAGGTTGCGACATAGGTCTGAGAGCCTTATCGAGGCCATACAGGCTGACACGAGCCCACATAGACCTCTCAAACACTATCTCTTTGAACATTAATCATTATCATTGTTCGCTTAGTTATTTTTACTTTGAAGAGCATCCCACAATGGAGAAATTCAAGGTCTTTTCTATTATGACTTTGTTTGTTATTCATTTATGAGCCAATATCTGAGCTTCATTGAGTGATTGTTGAAGTGTGAATTTATACTTTCATTGTATTGTTACTATTTATGATTCATATTTTCATCATCCACATAAGTACTTTGTGTGCTCCCCCTATTTGAATCTCTTAGCCTCCATCATTTTAAAAATTAATAATAGTAATTTAGAAACTAGATACCAATCACTAGAAATCTTGTTGTTGTCACATCTTCAAATTTGTAACATGACTATCTTTAATTACTCATCCAAGATCAACTTTTATTGATTTAATAAAAAAAAAATGGGCACTTTTGACCCCCTTTTGGTCGCCCCATTTCCATGCACATACCCATAGATTAGGAGGCATTTTCAATTATTTTTCAAAGTGTGAAGATATTTCCAATATTTTCTCAAGTATATAATATTTTACATTTGATTCAAGAGGTATTTTTACATTAATATATATATATCTATTAATTATGAAATTTATTATTTGATTTTTTAAAATATATTAATTCAAATTCAACTCAATGATTTCTAAATAAAATTGAATAACTAAAATTTATAAAAATCATTTTCAATTAATATTTAGAAATTTGTTTTTCATAATTGGTATCAAAGATAAAACATGAATTTAAAAACAAATCCTACAAATAAATTTAAACCATTCATTATGGTACCTTGCATGACCTTTTAAAGATTCAATCTCTCTAGTTTGCATTGCACCAAACTAGACATTTTTGCAACTAATTCATATTTTTTAATTATTTTAGCATAATTTTGTTAATATTTGTTTTTTTGTTGTTTACTGGTTGTGAGTAATTATGTTAAGGTTGCATGCTTATGTAGTCTTAAATTAGACTTTCCATCAATGGTTTCTCCAAGTGGTATCAAAGTGGACATGGTTTAAAGTTCTTAGAATAGTGAAAAATGTGAGGATATCATGTAGTACTAAGTTTTGGGTAGTGTTGAATCATAAATTTTCTACTTTAATATTTCTATATTAGGTATTGAATATTCTTATTTTAGTGATCATTCCCATAGCATATTTTAGAACTCAATTAACTCATTTTCTCAGCCCTTTTCTTGACACGAGTGACAATTTGATATTTTTAATGTCCTTTCTTGTGAATTTTCATTTTATTATATGATGAATTATTTGTAAGGATCATTTTTTAAATGATGAATGATTTTACTCATTAAATAAATGGTAACCAACCATTATGAATACCTGTGTATTGGTTGAGACCACCCCTAGAAAAACTATTTAAACCATGTGAGAGGCTTGGAAATATAAATATGAAAGAACTTGAAAGATAGTGGAAGGCAAGTGGCATTGAAGGGGCACATAACATGTGTCCAACTTACGATAAGTTGAATCCAAGATTCTCTTGGATGCAACTCATGTGCAAGAATATATATTGTGTTTATTTAAATTGATTCTTCTAGAGTGTGGCCATAATTTATGGGGCATTATCACTAGAATATCCTAAAGAGTGTGAACCCATTTCTAAACATTTCAAATAAGTACTATTTATATTTTATCTTATATATATTTTTTACATAAAAATTATATTAATGATGAAAATTTTAATTAAATATTAGAAAATATATTTATCCAAATATAATAAACCATATTTTTAAATAAAATTGTATCCAAAAATTTATAAATATAATTTATTTACAATTAATCTTTAAAAATTGCCACTTCATAAAATTTCAAGCCTTCTTTAGAGCCCCGTGTATGGTCTACAAAGTCAAAATCTCTAGTTTGCATTGTATCTGATGCATTCAAATAATGCAAACTATAGTTGAATTATCACATTCTCTGGAAAACCAAATGTTTAACTTTTTTGGATTTAATTTAGTTCTAGAGTAAAATATATTTGTTGGAGTTATATTTGGACTTAAAACTGACCAAAGTAATAAAAACCTTGTTAATACATTAAATTCATTTGAATGTGAAGTTTGTCATTAATATCTATCATAAACATTTAATAAAACAATGTGATCCAGCTTTCAAACACTCCTAATATCAAATGTTTGAATTGTTTTTATCTCAAATGAACATAATCTAATGTCATGATAGCCCCTAAAATCACATCAACCATAAAGCAATATACATCCATTCCATTCTTTGTTAACTCAAGGAAAAGTTTGTGATGAATTTTACAAATACAAAGCAGTTTTTTTTCTAAATAACAGATCATGCTCATTATATAAAGTGCCAAAATCTAGAAAAAGCTCCAAATTTATCCACTGCTTATTTTAGGAAATAAGAGGAATTTGGAAATAAGTAGAAATTTGGTCTTAGAAGGGCAAAAGTTTTGAGAAAACATCCATTTCTAAGTTGTTAAGGCAATACTACTAAGCACAAACATTAATAATATTCATTGATCCACCTCCATTCTCAATTATTTCATAGAAATTTATACCAACTTTTCCACCAATTTGATATTTGAATAGTTGTAATGGAAAATTTATACCAACTTTTCCACCAATTTGATATTTGAATGGTTGTAATGAAAAATTTATACCAACTTTCCCACTAATCTGATATTTGAATAGTTGTCATGGAAAATTTATATGAACTTTTCTACCAATTTGATATTTGAATAGTTGTCAAAACCAATTTGATGTTTGAATAATTCACTTTAACAATAAGAAATCATCAAAAGATCTATTTTTAAAAGAAGAAAAAAGAGTGACTGCACATATTTGGAAACATAAGACATATCCATGCCACTATACTTACGTCCAATATAGCCCATATTGCCATCCTTTTATGGGGTTCTAGAATGTAAATTATTCACTCTCAAACCAATCACAAATTTTCCACTAACGTGTTCACTACTCCAATAAAATGGGTTAAAGAAATAGTCTAGGTTGAATGAAGAATGGGCATATTCATTGCTTGACAAAAAGTCGGCTGATTCTAAAAATGCAACTAATTCTGAAAATCCATGTCTCTTATTTCTTCATAATCATAGTTGTTGAGGCTTTTGAATTCAGATCTTCATAAGTAGTTCTCTATTGGTGAGCGACATCTACCAACCTATTGGGTTTCTATTGGTGAACGATATCTATGATTGTAAACATTTCTTATTCAGGAAAATAATCACATGTTTCCCCTCACATCTTACAAAGCTTTCAGATACCTTTTTAAATTACTAAAATATATAATCCAACTATAATCATTATGCTATCCTCTCCAGTTTGCCATTGTCATCAAGCATTTCAATAGCAGCTCACGTGCCAAATCCTTTTCAAAGTACAACTTCTCAAACCTACAAACGTAATCCTTGTGAACACAGTATTGCTGGAATTATGAATCTGATCATGGGTTATTGTAAGCCATGAATACTTGAAGTTTTGTAACAGTTGTTCATTGGCCCAAACACTTCTGTAGATGTCCTTTCACATCATTCAATTCACTATTTAGTTAATGGGAATCACATATTTTTGGAGGCAGTCTTTGGGTAACGATCATAATTTGTCTTGAACAGACAGACAGCATTATGTCACGTACAGTTGGTTGAAGTTAGAAGAAAGAAGGAATATTTATAATGTATTGGAGGAAAAATAGACTATTAAAATAGCTGGTATTGTTTGCTTGTTTGTCTTTAACTTTAGGAAGTCGGTGATCAAATATTTTCCTAATTTGTAAGTCGTCAGTCACAGTGAGGGTGACAATGAGGTGGTGGTGGATGTTATCCAAAAACAAATTAAATTAAATTAAAAGATCTTGAGAGTTTGTGCTGACTGTTATACAATATTCCAGGGTTATCTGTACAAAGAGTTATTTGAGCCTCTTTTAGTCCATTCTCCTTCGAGTCCATTCTCCTTCATATCAGTAGGAAGATAAAAATAGGCCTCACATATAACTGTTATATTACAAAATAATGTTGACAATATAGGAGAGTCATAAAGTAATAGGAGTAGGGGGTGCCTAGTTTGATTGGTTAAAGCATCCTGTTGTAGGCAAGAGGTCACGAGGTCTAGTCTCCCCCTGTCCCCGTGGTACCAGAAGGCGTGTCGCACCAGCGTCATTGGTCGTGTAAAAAATGTTTGCAGACACATTGCAGTCTGAAAAAAAAACATAGGAGAGCCATAAAGGAGAGTTCTATGTGTTTTGTTTCACTTTTTACTACACAAGCCATTTGGTATGTTGGACATGTTCCATGTTCTCAAATATTAAAGTTTGATTGTAAAATAAAAATTATATGTTTTTTTTTTCTTATATCATTTAAAAATGAGATTTGGAGTTTTAATAGAAGTTATGATTGACATGTTAGATAATGTATTGAAATGATTAATTAAAGTAATATATTGAAAAGAAAATTGAGTGGGTTAATTTGATTATTAAATTTGTTGTTAAGAAGTGTGTTGTTTCTTGGTAAATTTGCTTTGTCTTTCTAGTGATATATGATATGATTTATTGATATTGTTTGTATTTATATGTATAAACATAATATAATTGTTTAAATCCATCTCATTGATGTATAGAGAAGCTCAAATCATATCAAGTACAAATGTCTTGTTATATATATTATTTATTACCTTTATACTATTACTTACATCTAATTAAAATATATTCAACATTGTGTAAAGCATTTTAAATGATTGAGAACTCTTGGAGTCTAGCTTTTTTTTAAAATGGTGTTTCATATTTAGTTGAGAAAACAAATATTGTGGATATTATAATACATATAGGCTTTCCATATGATGGGTACAATGGAACCTATAATAGGCATAAATTTCTAATCACTAGACTTAAAGTTCAACGTTAAAAAGGCTACATCATTTCTTAGGATTGAATTGATATAAGATTATTGATTGATACAATACAAATTTAATTTATGATTGATTAAACCATTTTAACAAATAGATTGACTAAGTAGGTCACTTTAGTCATGGATTCTAAACATGGAAATGCTATTTATGAAACTTTAGAAAGAACTAAACAATCCCTATTAGCTAAAGTTGTCCTAGTAGCCTTGAAAATGGAAAAGGTAGAATAAATTTTTATTTTGATTAAAATTGATATATAATTGTCTTTATCACTATGCATTACAATAAGTAATATGAATAACTTTATAATTATGTTTGACTTAACCAGTACAAGGGATATCTATTAATAATTAGAAGAGCCAATAATGGTGGGTTATTCATGGATGCTTAAATGAGGTGATAAAGAAAAAATATTCTTTTCAATATCAAATATGGATATTTGAATTTTTACAAGGCTAGAGAAACCTCTTATAATTGAAAGAATCTATGCATAACTCAAATTAAATATTGGATGAATTATAGTGGTGCATGATTTATTGATGCATTTTTATATGTGTGTTTGTTTTTAAATTTTAAAGTTTAAATAATAAGTATCAAACCTAGGACTACATAATTTTTGTGATAATTCATACTATTAGACATGATTTTAGTGAATATTGAGAATATAAGAATCATATTATATGACTTGAGCTGTTACTATAAGCTTGGGATATCCTTAGAAAATGGTGAGAGGATATTGTCCACTATAAGTCAAATATGACATGTGTGAATTAAATTATCTTTTTGATACAAGCTTATTTAAAAGTTGTATATAAGGATAAATGTTTGGACAAATATTTTTGGGCCCTCTACTATGAATATTTTTAATAGATGAGACTAGAATGCTAACATCCATATTTAAAGTTGTAGCTAAGGATCAATATTTGGATAAATGTATTTGGACACCTTACTACCACTAGTTTCAATGGGTGGAGTTAGAATGCTAACATATCAAGGCCCACTCTTCCCTACCTAGGGCCTCCCTCTTTTTGGCCCTTAACCCCTACTATAACTAACAATAATGGGGTGGGGCACTCATCCAAGTGGTTTGGATGAAATATTGGTGGACCTTACCTTAGCTACCTTGTTATAACCCTATTGAAACCATTTTTCCACCATCCATTTTATAGTTATAGGGTAGTTTACTTTAAAAAGGCACCTTAGCTTTCTATATTTGGACTAGAATGATGCGATGCACCCCAATAGTAACCCCACTTTTAAAATTTCTAACCATGAAATTGAGATGTGAAATATCTAAGCACCTGAACTACCCCACTTGAGGGTGATGTACATTTCTCTATCAATCAATAAATTTTTCTATATTATTATATTGATAAGTATGGAGACCATTTGTTCGTGTTTTATGTCATGGAGTATCAAACCTGAGTTATATCCTTCTCTCCTATTTGATTCAGGATACTATTTATAATAGCTATCTCTTGATCACTAGTAGAGTGCTTGACTAACCCCTTGTGTGTGGGTCAGTAGTTCTATTTGACATATAAGTACCCCTTCATAATCTATAGGGCTGTAGAAGCCATACACCATTGTGATGCCACAATCTATTACAATTATATGCTTACTAATGCACTCATTTCATTTAGCACTCTCCCCCATTTGCTCCTAAAATTATTTTAGTTAATTCTAGAAGAGGGAAAATTTTATGATGAAAAACAAAAAGACTTGTAACTATTAAAATATCATTATATTATATAATTTAAAATTCCTTTTTGATTGAGTATATTTTTTAACTTTGAGTTAAAAAAATTTAGTTGTTATAAAAATAAATTATAGGACCATGTAGTCTAGAATGGATTACTATCATCTTTGGATGTATTTTGAGTATTTGTATTGTATGCTAATCGAAGGTGGATGATTTAATAGTATAATATAGGCATGTCATTCACTAAATAATTTATATTTAATCACATGAAAATGGTTTTAAAAATATATAGTAAACTTATGTATAAAATAATTAAATGTCTATATTAAGGATATTGAGGTAAATGAATGACTAATTTATTAAAAAAAGTTAAAAAGATTAAAAATTTAGCATATAAACTTGTACTAGCTCCTTAATTGTAAATTCATGATGTCTTTCATGTAAGTTTATATAAGAAATATATAGATATAATTATGTTATTGAATGGAAAATAATTATTGTGGAACTTGTGAATTTAGAATTGAACTGGAGAAAAGATATAGAAATTTGAGAAATAGAGTAAATGTTAAAGTAAATTTTAAATGGACTTGCTATAATTTTAAAAGTGATACATGGGAATAAATAATTGTATTTGTAATCAAAATAATCATTTATTGACTAAGAATTTGATGAAATTTTATATAGGTGTGCCTCATGCTCTAAAGGCAACAACTCATTATAGAGAGAGAAATATGATGGTGTATTTTCCTTGAGTGTAAAAAGAATGGTGTTTCCCATGTAAATGCCCACTTTGAATTAAAAGGGATATAAAAATAAAGGTGCTCATGAATCATAATAAATTTTATTTTTAGGTCCTTTTTATTTCAAAAGAGTCATTTACGTGGAAAAATTACATTTTTTTTACTCAAAAAGTGTCACATCTCTAAATTTGTGGAAGAATCCCCAATGAATTTAAATTCTGGAGTCAAAATTCTATGTGTTTTTTTTAGTTTCTTAATAACTTGACCACACATGGGTTTTTTAATTTTTGCATAATTATTCCCATGAATATCCAAACATTATTTTCTTTATTTTTAATGTTCTTAGAAGCTCTTTAGTCAAGTTCTTCTTCTAAAATTTTTCTTCTTGAAATCTTATTTATAGCTAATCTTACTTATTACTATTTTTACAAGTAAGTTTTTTCTTTCTATATGAAAACCATCAATAATGATCACTTGTTCAATTTTATTATAGCTTACAAGTATTCCTCTAATTAAAATCTCTCTAGTCAAATCCATTGAAATTTAGCTTTCATAGAATTCTAAATTCTCATTTACAAACTTGTGGGTTTCTCTTCTTGCCACTAATCCGTATAGGTTTTTACTATAGTGCTTAAATGATATGAATATCAATTTATTACTATTATTTCCCTCTTCTTGGGAGGCCAATAAACTATTTCTATTCCATTCCTCCTTTAAATAATTCAAGGAATACTTGCTTGTTGTTTCTTTCCTATTTAAAAGAGGCTACAACTCCTATTTATCCATTCTTAAATTTTTTGAAATCTGTATTTAGTGTTTCTTCTTTAATTAATTCACATACCTCTTCATCATATTAAATATTGAATTATTTCTCTTTTTTTCTTTACTGTTGGTGTGTTATGATTTATATCGCCTGTTTTTAATCTCTGCATATAAGTACAATAAAAATATTAGGTTTTATTTAGTATTATCATTAACACATTATCATTTGATCTCTTATCAGAAAAAACTATACCAAGCACACACACAAAAATCTCTATATTGTCTATTGAAGTTGAAAGGATTAAATAGGGGTCTAGTTGTTGATGTGGATCTTGCACACACACACCAACATGTAGATAAATTCTCACAGAGTACCATGGGAACCTACCTTTCTTGAAAGACTCCATCAAAAAACCTAAATCTAAGGAAAACTTGGTTTGATCCCAAGGATCATTTATGTTAGGTCTTGACACACTAGGTTTACTCAAGGTTCATTGTGATTTTTCTATTAAACATGAGGGGTAAACGATTGTTAAGAATTGGTTGGTATCTGAAAGATAGAAACATAATCTCAATTCATTCATTCAAATGCTACTCAATAACTTCATGAAATCAAAGAATTTGCAATAATATTTCATGAAACTCAAATTAACTTGCATACATTCAAGTAGATTTAGCATTAAGCATTCAACAACTTCATCGAATTGAAAGATTTATAATAAAACTCCATGTATTCATCATTTTTTTGGAACATTTTCTAGAATATAAAGCATCTAAATTCTAAAATAAAGCATAAAAAATAACTGAAAGTAAAATTTATCCTAGGTATTATCCACAAATGCCTCAAGAAATAACTTTAAACAAGAGCAAACCATCCTATACTTCACCAGATTGCTTCATAGATAGGCATAGAATGATGCAAGAGTTTAAAGAAAGGGGGATCGTTTGCAACTAGATAGTGTCAGTATGCACCCTTAAATGATGTAGCACAGAGTCTTGTCCGATAGGAACAAACAATCATCTATGTAAGATTTCATATCAGGAAATAGCTTTAAAATTAGCTTTGATATTAGTTAACTTCTAATGAAACATACAAGTATTTAGTTTGGAATGGAACAAAAAATAGGAAAAATAATATAACTTGAAAAAGTTTTAATTCTTCAACATCCACAAATTCTTAACTTAACTTAAAATGATACATGGGCAACCTTTTATAACAACAAGACACTTGGGAAATTCAATCAATGCATGAGAGGGAATCCAAGGTATGAATCACAACAAAGCACGTGGCACGTGAAAGTTGGAAAAAGAACTTCTAAATAAGTCAACAGATTTTGACCTTCTTCAACACTTAAAACTTTCAGAATTATGTCTTTAAAACTTGATCAGGAAATCAAATTAGATTGAGCAGATTTTTCAAACAAAATGTAGGAACTCCCTTTATTGGATATTCAGAGTGATTGGGTGGAACTAGTTGTTCAAATCCACCAATACTTAAATTGTTCCTACATTCAAGTTCAAGCTTCAAGATAAAACACTTGGAAGTAAATCACCCCAGAGCTAGGCACCCTCCTTCGTCTCATGCGTAATACCTAGGTCCCCAGTCTCCTAATTGCCAACATTTCTTCTCAATAAGCTTTGTTCTCACATGATCTTTCAAAGTGCATAAAACTAAACAACAAGCTTTAGCACTTTAACACCGACACACCACCTACTCAATTTCTGGTACACAACATATTTTTGCTTTACCAGAACAAAACTCACCCAAATCTAAATTACCACCTAGACTTTTGTACCTCTGGGCCTTTACTCCTAGACTACAACAACTTACCAAACTTTGCTTAAAACGCTCCAATTAACTTGGTTTCCCGATGCCCGGTGTATTCAACACCTGATACTTTGAAACCATGAATTATCTCAAAGATTTCAACTTTATCATTTTCCCTCAATGATCATTAGCCAACTAGCACCTGTCATAAGCATTAATTTTCAATTTGGGTCCCCAAGCCTTACATTCTTGGGGCATGTTGTGATACTACACAAGAACTTGCAACCAACAAAACCAAATTTAAAAGATACTCGAGAATCGATTACCTGCCATAAATTATAAATTATGCATATTTTCCTACAATAGCTCCTTACCTTTACCTGAATCCTAACATAAAAATTATAAAACTCTGTTGGAAAGTATCAGTGTGTACATTGATTAATTCCCATCTTCAGAACTTGGTGAAAAGACTAGCTAATTGACATTGAGCTACATAATTTAATAATCCTCCAAAACCAACATTGGATAGCCTTGTTGCTAGTCAAGCATCTATAGCCCCAACAAGGTTATCTATGTAATTCCCCCAAACATATCTCTACTGCCAGCCAGGCGTCCATAGCCCAATAGAGATATTTGGATAGCCTAAAGAGTTGAATTTTTCTCTTTTGATATTTCTTTGATATTCATTTTTCATTTTTTTATTTGATATTTCATTGTAAGCTCTTTTGCTTCAACTTGCAGGCAACAAATCCCGCTATTAGGTTGGGAATTACAATGGTAACAAAGGTTACTTTTTTATTTTTCACTCAATGTGAATACCCTTCATCATTTCACCAATTCCCAAAAGATTCAAATAATGAATTTCCTATATGTGAAACTTTCCAACTAAATTTTACCATCCTTATACTAGATTTCAACTAACTGCAATTCACTATCTACTAAAAAAAATAAGAATAAGTTAAAATTTAATTGCAAGTTATCAAATCACCCAATTAATTCTAAATTTAGAGACATTGGTTACCACCAGGTTCCAATTTATCTTCCATGGTAACTCGCTAAAATAAGCATGGCTGGAAATTTCAATTTTGGTGGCTCTGCACTTACAGTCATGATTAGACTTAAGCCTGACAACCATACCCTTCATTTAATTTGCATGCCCAATTTTGCATGTATTGCTTCCCTCAAGCTTCTCAACATTCCAATGTGTGCCACCTCACCTTCTCAACTTTCCTTCCTAACAACACACCTGGATAACTCATAACTAATACGAATTGATAAAATAAACTGAAATGACCACCATTTAATTCTGAAATCTCATTTTTTCTCAATTCATGATCTTTGTACATTGGAAATCCTCAAAGCATTGAGCACCATTTTCGTGAGAATTTGTTTGATTTAACTTTTAATTCTAGAGAAAAGTGTACTTCCTCCACCTCAACTTCATTCCTAAGATTTTCTATCCAGACAACTATGTACCACATATTTCTCATGGATATCTATAATTTTCAACACTTTCCTTCAAATTCCTCACTTCTATCTTTAGTTTCTTTGATTTTTCTTTTTTCTCTATGTGTAATTTCTTGCTTCTAGGCTATGGATACTCCAATTTTCCTTATTAGTGTCTGTCATTAGATCCGTTTTCTAGGCCAAATTATGAACCAGCAACTCGGAAAGGTATTCTTCCTCAGGACTTCTTCCACCAAAATATTTCTAAGAATGGTTCTCAAGGAAACTTATATGAACATTGAAGCCTATTACAGGTTAAATTCAGACCTGGCTTCATAGTTTGTGGCTTCTCTATTGGACCTCAGCCTCTCTGTAGTTGAAGTTCATTCTATTGCGGTGATGATAGTGTGGCCAGAATTCTTAGGGAATTTGGATAATTTTTTCACCATTTCTCATCCGACCATAGGAATTTCTGCTGTTGATGACATTCCCCAGTTTTTGCAACAAAGTGAAATAGTTCCTCTCTTGACTTTCCTTACTGCTTTGCATACTCCCAACCTTGATGGTCCCATAGGGACAATGCCTAACTGGGGTACATGTTCCTCCGGGATGAAGTAAACTAAATTGACTAACCAACAAACTAGCTATTCTAGCCCAATCTTCTGAACATCCAACCCTTCATTTTCTCTTTTTTGATATCGCTTTACAATAAGAATTTTCTACTTTCATGTATTTATGAAATATAATGATTTCTTTTTCTTTCTCTACTCATACGCGTATTTATTTCAGATGGTTTAACATTTTCAATTTATAGTAAAAACTTTTTCAGAATTCAATCATCATGTGTTTTAGCTTAAGAAGAATTTGTTAATGCCGTGAACAAAACTAGAAAATAAGGAAAAAACTAATAAAGAAAACCAACCTAACTAACTGAAATTTACCCTAATCAAACGGTTAACCCTAATTAAGCAATTTACCCTAATTTCTACCATTAACTTCATAATACTCTCGATTCAAATCCTAGTTGGTTTATCTTTAAACTCACTCGAATAAATTTTGGATAACCTACTGTAACAATGAATTATTTGAAATTTATTGTGTTTAATAAACAAAAAATTTAATGCATACTTACCAATAATTTCGCTAAAATGTACAGAAATAACCTCCTTAATGGTCGATTGCTCACACCTTTGCCATTGTCTCAGTCTTGTACCTTCTTCTAGTATTCGTTCATGGTTCTCCATTTTTTCTTGCTCTATTCCATGAATGGTTGCACCTATTTCTCGATTCTCTTTCCTTTCAAGACTTCTTTGGTTCTATGTCCTACCTTCAATCTTAACATCGCTATTCATTTCATTAGGTCAAACCTTATACAATTTTCACAATTTTTAGATAGATGGAAACTAAAAACTTGATACTAGATACAATTTGTGTAAAATCAAGGATCTATTCCCTTTTAAGTTGTGGATTCGCAATTAGGGGTGAAAAGCATGTATCTCCCACTCGTTTCACACACTCTTTCTTCTCGTTATCATCCACATGTGTGAATAACTATGACTTGCTCCTTTCAAATTCACGCTTAAAATGTGATATTCCCAAATCTTGATAACTTTTCTTCTTTACCTGAAAAATTCCAAAATCTTTTCATAGCAATTACGGTTAATAAATCCATTTAGTCCAATGGTTGAAGGTCACTAAAATTCCTAGTTTCACTAGGCTTAAGAACTTTCTTAGAATTCATATATCAAGTTCTAGTAATAGTTCCCTCCTTCTCACACTTAGAGATGCCTTTGTTAATGGAATTACCTTATGAGAAGCCAAATTTACCCTAGTCAAGAAAACTTTACAATCATTTCTACGATTGGTTGTGTAATGGATCCTACACTCTATAACCCTACCAAAAGTGAAAAAAAATTAGGGAGAAAGCCTCCAGTTAAGGATTTCTTAGAGCTTTTCCATCTCTATTTCACTCTCCATTACAAAATTTCTTAGACCTCCAACTCACAAGCGGAATATGACTTCACGATCAAGCTAACAATATCATCTCAAAACACATAGGGGGCCCTCCTTCTAGTGCCACTTTTGTTGATGCAGATGTTGCACACACACCAACAGGCAAATAAATTATCATAGAGTACCATGGGAACCTACCTTTCCTGAAAGAATCCACTGGGAAACCTAAATCTAAGGCAAACTTAGTTTGATCCCAAGGCTCATTTATGTTAGATCTTGACACACTAGGTTCACTCAAGATTTGTTACGATTTTTCTTTTAAACATGAGGGGTAAACGGTTGTTAAGAATTGGCTAGTATCTGAAAGGTAAAAACATAATCTCGGTCCAGTCATTCAAATGTTACTGAATAACTTCATGAAATCAAAGAATTTGAAATAATATTTCATGAAACTCAAATTAACTTGCATACATTCAAGTAGATTTAGCATTAATTAGCATTCAACAACATCATGGAATTGAAAGATTTATAAAGCATCTATTCTAAAATAAAACATAAAAAAATTACTGAAAAGTAAAATTTCTCGGGCAAGAATTATCCATGTGTGCCTTAAGAAATAACTAAACCAGTGCAAATCATCCTATACTTCACTAGATTGCTTCACAACTAGGCATAGAATGATGCAAAATTTTAAAGAAAGGGGGATCATTTGCAACCAGATGATATCAGTAAGCACCCTTAAACAACGCAACACATAGTCCTGTCCAATAGGAACAAATAATTAGCTATGTAAGATTTCATATCAAGAAATAGCTTTGAAATTGACTCTGATATTAGTTACTTCTAATGAAACATACAAGTTTCTAGTTTGGAATGGAACAAAAAATTGGAAAAAGAATAAAACTTGAAAACAAATTAATTCTATGACATCCACAAATTATGAACTTAACTTAAAATGATACATCTCTTGGCCTTTTATAAGAACAAGACACTCAGTAAATTCAATCAACACATGAGAGGGAATCCAAGGGACGAATCATAGAAAAGCATGTGGCACATGATAGTTGGCAGGATAACTTCTAAATAAGTTAACAGATTTTGACCTTCTTCAACACTTAAAACTTTCAGATTTATGCCTTTAAAACTCAATCAGGAAATCAAATTGATTGAGCTGATTTTTCAAATAAAATTTAGGAACTTCCTCTGTTGGATATTCAAAGCGATTAGGTGGAACTAGTTGTTCAAATCCACTAGAATTTTTGTTCCTACATTCAGGTTCAGGCTTCGAGCTAAAACACTCGAAAGTAAATCACCTCAGAGCTAGGCACCCTCCTCCGTGGCATGCGTAATACCCAGGTCCTCATCCTGGTTGTCAGTGTTTCTTCTCAATAAGCTTTGTTCTCGCGTGAGCTTTCAGAGTGCACCACCAAACCTGGTAACATCATTAGATCTACTTGCAATCTAAATTTTCTTGATCGTCCATACTGAAACATTGTGCAACAACCTATTTCTTTTGCACATAAAATTCCATATATCAACCCCTTTTAAAAAACATTAATAAAACTCTCATTATCATAAAAAACATCATTATCATTAATCTACTTTTAAAACAAGTTATAAATAATGCGCTTCAATGCATTCTCAAGTAATTATCACTTTAGGTAGGCTACCTAACATTTTAAAATGTTTGGGAAAAACCAAACAACAAGCTTTAGCACTTGAACACCGACACACCACTTACCTGGTACTTGGTACTTGACATATTTTTGCTTTACCAAAAAAAAACTCACTTGGATCCTGATTACCACCAAAAAATTTGTACCTCTAGGCCTTTACTCTCAGACTGAACCAACTTACCAAACTTCACTTAAAACACTCCAATCAGCTCAGTTTCTCGACGCTCGGTGTATTCAACACTCGGTACTTTTAAACCATGAATTTTCTCAAAGATTTCCAATTTAGCATTTTCCCTTGGTGATCATTAACCAACCAATGCTTTCCATAAGCATTAATTTTCAATTTGGGTCCCCAAGACTTACATTCTTAGGGCATGCTGTGAGACCACACAACACTAGCCACTTTGGAAACTCCTATATAGTCACCACCCTTTCCCCTATCATGATGTAGGTTATTTCTAAACCATTATTATTATTATTCCTATTAGTTATGTAGACCATTATATTTTGGTATATATCATTATTTTTCTTTCTTTTGTTTTGTACCCATCTTGTAGATGCTTTTTTACTTTACATAATATTTCTAGATTTTATTAAAAAATGATTCTTTCACAACCAAATTATCTGCTTTGTATTTTTAACATGATCTATTCTCCACTATAATTTCAAAAATTTCTCATGTTTAATACCTTTCTATTAGAATAGTTCATGTACAAAAAAAATCTCATGTTCTTGATTAAGTCTAGTGTTTTAATCATCAAACATCAAATCATATTATTTGTTCCTTATCCTTCATTTCACTTCCTTTATCTACCACAAATATATTTAATTTTTTTAATTCATAAAGATAAGAAAAAATTATTAACTATATTATTATTTTAATTTATTTTTCCACACTTATTTTCTTAAGAAAATCTAATTGTTAATCAACATAAGTCATATTAGATTAGAATAACATTCATGTTATTATAACATCGTTAATTTCCCATTCTTCATTTAGAAATGAAAATATTTGACGAAATAGAGAGTGAGGTTGTCTTATAGTGGTGCATTATTATGTAGAAGATACCCAAGGCCATTGAAGTTGTTAATAGAGAACCAAAAGGAAGATATTCAATATCACATCATTATAGAATAATTGAGAAAAGATATTACAAAATGAGAGGAAATTCATAATAATGAAGAAGAAAGAATAAATCACTCTATATATAAAACAACAATATATTAGGTATTTTATTAAAGGTAAAATTTTGGAAGCTTGAGAAAATAGACCACTAATTAAAAGACAATTTGCAAGAGTGAAGAAGAAAGAATAAAACTATTACCCTATAGAAAGAAGTGTCAACATGATGTACTTTTCTATAGGCATTTATACATATAAAAAAATGGTGAAATAATGAATTAAAATAATTCATGAAAGAAGTTGGATAAGTCATAATGTAGGAGCATCCAGGGTGTAAGCAATCTTACATCACAAAACAAAAAAAGTTTATTTTTCAATAAGGGCTAAATTTGACAGGGTTACTATTTTTAGTAAGTTGGTATTTATGCACATCTAGACATGAAACCTTACACAAACCTTTAGAGTGGTGAAATGAAGCCACTGGTGAAAAAATCGCTTCAATATCATTTGTCATTTATGGCATATTAATATTTTCAATTTTCAAATCTTGTTAAAAATATTCATAGTCAAATTTGAAGCATTTAGAGGTTCTGAATGGGCCTGAAAATTGGTCAAAACCAAAATGTACCCTTTGGTGCCATTTTTTGGCCAAACATCTTCTCGAGAGCTTTATAGTGATATATTATAATTAAAATACAATGGTCAGATCAAAAAGTTATGATCTTGGGAAGTTGTACTACTGAAATTAATATTTTTTTAAAATATCTTCATGAGGGGAGTTACTCTTTCCCTAATATGTTGGGGAAATTACACATTCTAGATAAAGGAGGTGAATGGGGTTGAAGAGCAAGGGGAGTAGAGTAGATTGTGGCTCTAATTTATGGATTTTTATAATAAAAAAAGACCATGTAATGGTTGTCTATAATTTTATGAATGTTGTAATTTCATTTTTATGGAGATAATAGAATATTGGTCTTTTCTTCTTGTATTTTGGATATTCATTTCCCTATTATTGTTGTGGGTTTTGGTTTGTAAGGGGAGTATCCTTCATCAAAAGGTATCAAATTAGAATTTAATGAGTGTACAAATAGAGTGTCAAACATGAGGCAGATTGCACTAGGATTAGTGATTGTGGGTCTATGAGAAAAGAGGAAAAATGTCTCCACAAAGAAACCATGGTGGAAGAAATGTTGTTGGAATAAACGTTGTTGTGATAGAAGATGGTTTTAAAGCCCTCCAAAGACAAGTTCAAGCACTGCAAGAGGAGTTGCATTGAGGAGTTGACGTTAGAGGAAGAGATGAAAGTGAGGATGAATTTGAAGGAGAACAATTTGAATAAGAACAAGTAGCAAAAAGAGGTCCTGAAGAATATAGATTTTTGACAGTCATTTCCAAGATTGGAAAGAGGCCAAAGATCAATGTGTCTACATTTTTTAGAAATCTGAATCCAAAACAATTAATCAATCGAATCAATGACATGGAAGAATATTTTGAATATGAAGAAGTAGAAGATCCTGAGAGGGTCAAGTTCACAAAAATGAAGTCAAAAGGCCATGCTAGTATATGGTGGAAAGAAGTTCAGTTGCAAATAAATAGAAGAGGAAAAGAGAAAATAACAAGATGAGACCAAATGGTGGACAAATTAAAAATACTATTCATTCCTATGGACTATGAGCTAGATTTGTTGAAGAATATACAAGGGTTGAAACAAGTGAGAAAATCTAAAAGGAGTATTCTATTGAGTACTAATTAGAATAGGCCATTCTAAGGCCAACAAGGAGAAAGTTTCCTGTTACATAAATGGGTTGAAGCTAAGTATTCAAAAAGATTTGATTTTGGTAAGAATGTGTACCATTGAAGATGCATATCAATTTTCTTTGAAGGTAGAAGAAAAGCTTAACATAAGGTTTGAAAGTAAGAAAAAAAGTTGGGGTTCTGGTGGAAAGACTATTGTGTTGCAAGTATGAAGGTGTTGTCATTGATTTCAATAAGATGTCTACTAATTGGTGTTTTCATTGATGTCAATTGTGTATTAAGGAATTTGTTTCATAATGAAAATTTTGAGGATATTGAGAAATTGTGGAAAAGAAGAAAATAGGTTGTTGTAGGTTGTGCATGTGTAGTTCAGATATTGAGGAATTTTTGTGAGTATATGGAGTTATCTTTTCATTTCAGTGTCTAGAGATGAGTTGGAATGAAGTAATGAGCTGAGATGATGTCTCTTGAGAAAATTTGATAAATAGAGTAAACTATGTTGTGCAAGTGTTCAGAGTGTGCTTCAAATCATGCTTCATATTTCTTCTGTGTTGATGTTATGCTTATGTGGATTTGATATGTTGTTTGAGGTTGTCAGAGGTTGCTATATTTAGAATTTTGGGTTTTGGATTGTTGGTGAAAGGAAGTGTTCACCAGTATGTGAACTAGTTTTGTAGTGTTGTATAGAGGTGTTGGGGAGAAATGTATTTGTTCCACATTTCTCTACAGTTGCTTTTTAGGACTTGTGGTTTTGAAGGAGAGTCAATGGTTTTGTTCTCTTGTTTGTTTCAACATGATTTTTGGTTAGGTGTATCAAAATTTTTAGAAGCGTGTACTTAGTGTTTAATGTGTTTTCACAGGTAATGACCAACCTGGTGTCTACACTACATTCACAAATTTTCAAGTATTAATGGATGCATAACATGGCATGTGAGAATTAACTTTGGGTCTTGGTTAAGTGTTGTTTTGGTCCCCTTTCATTCCTATCCACCTTGGGAATGTTTAGGTGTCAACCTAATTTGAATTTGTAAATATAATAGATAGAATGTTGACCTTGGAGAAGATGTTTAAGGTTGAGGTTGATATAAATAAGTGTGGAATTGTTGTGATTCAAAAGAATCATGAATAGAGAAGAAAGATAGATGTGATATCAATGCAAGTGATGTTTGTGATGCGAATTTGAGCAGAGTAGTACAAACTTCAAAGTATTGGATTCTTGAATGTAGTGAGCTGAAGGTGTTTGAAATATTTCATGCTAGACTTTGAAAGTGTTGGAGCATTGTGGTGGATTCCATAATGCATTGAGAAAGTTTTCTTTGTGTAACATTTTTTCTTCTATCTTCTTGTATTTCTTTATGTGGTAGTGATCCCTGGCTATGAGCCTTTTTGGAAAATGTGTCATATTCTAGAAGTGAACCATTTTGTACTAGCTTTGCAATTACTTATATTGTGAGCTAATCCTCACTGTGGTTTTTCCCTCATTGGGTTTTCCACATAAATCTATTTTTCTCTTGTGTATGGTGTTGTTATTTTAGTTTTTTTATCTACATTTCATGTTTAATCATTATAATAGAATAAGGGTTTAATGAATGCATGTGGATTTGATTACTATTGAGGGTTTTTGATGTTTTGATTAGATACAACTAATTCACCCCCTTCTCTTAGTTGTATTTTTCATTCAACATAGTGGACAATCATATGGAGGTTGAAGTGAAGATCAAAAGAAGAGTGAAGGAACCAGTATCAATTAGAACTAGAAAGGAGATAACACCTACCATCCTGGTGATCAAAATAATGGAGACTAAAGAGGAAGAGGAAGATTTGGACGAGGACTAGGAATAGGAGGGTTCTATGGAACCTCTTTCTAGTGTGGAGAAGAAGGGCATAGATCATTTGAGTCTCCTTATAATATACCTATTATGCATTTTTAACAACTATTGATTTGCAAAGATGTGTTGTTTCCTGATGGTGCTCTTTTAGTTGGGTGGTTTTCTTTCTTTTTTTGTTGCTCCTAGTTGTTGTTTCCTTTTGTTTCTGGTTTTTGGCTTTTGGCTTTTGGCTAGGCTTCTTTTCAAGATTTTCTTTAATCCCCAAATGTTTTTCTACCTTATTCTTGTTATGTTGTGTTTGTGGTTGTTTTCTGGTTTTAATCTTTTTTTCCACAACTTTTTCCTAGTACAGATGTTACCAAAGGATGCTACGGTTGCTTTTTTGGTTTTTGTGTTGGCTTTCTCCTCTAACCATATGGAGGTGGGTTCCTTTCCTTTCGAGGTGGAAATGGAAGGTGAAGGTTTATGGTTCCCTCAGTTACTGATCCTATTGAGGTGGTTGCTTCTCCTATGGAGGTGGAGGTTGAGGGGGTTGGAGATTACAGGTTGTGGTAGATTAGTTGGTCATGATATCCTCTCTAGTAGAGGGGAGATCTCTCCTTTAGAGGTGGAGAATGAGTTGGTTTCCTAGTAACAGGTGAGCTTATGTTGTAGGGATGCTAAGTTGTGTTTTTCTATTGTCTTCCCCTTACCACCATTTGTGGTGGGATGTTGGTGCAAGTTGGTTAGGATCTTGTGGTCAATGGTGTTGTCTAACTCCCCTATCAAGGTGGCTTTTTTGGATTGGTTAGCATTTTTTATTATGGGTTTGATGGTGTTCTACACCATTAAGTTGGTTATCTCTTTTGGCTCTGTGATGTTTTCCATGAGCGACAGGTTTGCTGAAGCTTGGTAGATTGAGGTGGTTTCTTTGTGTATCTAAGGGTTTCTAGTCCCAGTTAAAACTAGGTTGTTAAGGATTCTTGGACCCTTGTTTGTTTTTTTGATGCAGATGGTATAGTTATGTCTTATCTTTTTGTGGTTGCTTTTGGGCTGCTGGTTGTATGTGTGTTATCTTATTTGTAGCTTGCCTATCTTTGATTGGGTTGTGGGTCCCTTCAAAACCATTATGTACTGGGTTTTGGATCCCATCAAAACCTATTTTTTCCATAATAAAAAACTATTGATTTGCAAATTGAATTGAAAACACAACAAAATAGGCACAAGAGATATTACTCCAAATTATGAAGAGAAATCCAGAATGTATGTATAATATATTGACTACATTTCAAAACAATGATCCAGAATGATTTACAATTGTTTCCATAGATCAAATATTAGTAGTACCAACTTTCTTACAAAATCGTTGAATCTCAAATGCAATCCTTGAATGATAATGCTCTCATGAACCAAAGGGATTTCATCCTCTGATTCTAGCGAGCACTAGGTTTTTGTTAATGAACACAACTCCTATGGGCTTTCATCCATAGAAGGAAATAGAACAAAAGTGTCTCAAATTTATAAGAAAATGACATAATAATTTTATTCCCTTACATGAATTGATTTCTTATATTTATATGCTAACAGACCCCTTTAAGGAATAGGTTAGCCTTGAGCCCAATTGGTACCAAAGCCTAGAATTTGAATTCTCAACATGCTACATTAGGTCATCCTTAAGGCCAATGTTGATTCCTTTGGAATAAGCATGAATTCCCAACATGCTACATTAGGTCAGCCTTAAGGCCAATGTTGATTTCTTTTGAATAAGCACGTCATCCTACAGACCTATCCACACACTTGAACTTCCCTCTCTAGCTTCCTAAAACTTGATTGTTACTACCGCATGATCCTGTGATGTCTTATCCTTCAAGCCTGTAGAAGTGGATACCAGTTGACTAGCATAGTCGCCTTCTAATAGCAGTAAATTTATGCTACCTAATCCTTCTTCCTTAATATTTGGATACAATGTGCAAGTGTCATCATAGGTGCTATGTTCTGAACCACACAACTAAATGTCCTCCTATGGAGGAATGCAGAGGGATTCCTAGAATCAATTTTGTTCTAGCATAGTGAACCTTAATTGATGATCTTCTAATGGAAATATCTTCCTAGTAGATGATCCTTTTCCCAAAATATTTGGATGTGTTTTGGGGACTTTACTGTAGATGTTATGTCCCAAATCATAGTCCAATATGAGCTCCTATGGAGTAATGTAGTAGGAATTCTGGATTCCACTCTACCTCTATTTTTTTGGAAAAAGGACATGATAAATCATCCCTTCCCAAAATTGCTTATCCTTAAGTAATGTAAATTTGGATGCTCTATGGTTTCAAGTTCTTCCCATGTAGCATATTTGATTAGCAAGTCCTTTCAATGGACAAAATACTCAATTATATTTTAGTTCGTTAGATTTTTGAGCCTGGTATCAATCACCTCTTAAATAAGGATGAGTTCCCTTCACCATCAATGGGTGGTAACTGCATAGCAAGAGATATATTCAACCCCAAAATATTCTTCAAAAATGAAACATGGAAGACATTATGGATTTTGATATCTGCCAGAAGTTCTGATTCATAAGCCACTTACAACCTTTCAAATTATCTTATATGGTCCATAAAAATTAGTCTTGAGCTTCTCTAAGTTCCTCCTTGATGGAATTTTGTCTATATGGATGCAAACTGATAAAAACCATATCTCCTAACTCAAAATTTATTTATATGTGCTTTCTATCTGCATACATCTTTTTTTAATTTTGGGCAACTTGTAGATGATCTTTGAGAGTTATCAAGATGTCTTGACTTATATTAACCAAATCACTTACTATCAAAACTCTATTGTTTGTGAGGACTAATTATACAAATGTTAATACATCATATCCATAGAGAACTCTGAATGGAGACATACTAATGGACATGTGATGAGGTGTGTTGTAAGAATATTCTTCCAAAGGCAGACATTCGATCCAAGTTTCCCGCTGACTAGTGACATAATTCCTTAAATATCCTTCGAACCATTTGTTTACAATCTCAATTTTTCCATCTATCTTTGGATGATAACTTGTGCTAGGGGTGAGTTTTTTTCCTAGTAGATGGAATAAATCCTTCCAAAAAGTGTTGAGGAAATGAATATCTATGTTATTGACAATGTTCTTAGTTAACCCAATGCAGCTAAAAAACTTCCTTGAAGAACAATTCTAAAACTTGTGGAGCTTTGTAGTCACTGGAGATGGTGAAAAAATGAGCATACTTGGTCAATATGTCCACTACAGCATAGATGTAGTTGGTTCCTTGTTCTTTGGTTAATCTAGTGATGATATCCATGGAGATACTCTCCCATTTGTGCTCTGAAAAGGGAAGAGGTTGTAGTAATCTAATCATAAACTCTTGTTCCCAATTGTTCTACTGACATGTGATACATTCTCGGATGTGTGAGAGAACATCCTCCTTAAGAAACTTCTAGGTAAACCTTTCCCTGATCTTTTGGTATGTTTTGTAGAATTTAACGTGCCCTACTATTGTTTCATCATGATAAGCCTCCAATATCTTCTCCTTTACCTTAGATCTTGAAACTGAGAATACCCTATTTTTTAACAATACCAGGCCTTCCTCCACCACATATTAGTCATCCTTCTCTACACCTTCTGAGAAACTAGTAGCAAAAGGATACTTAGCATACTCCTCCATGATGGAATCCTTCCAATCAGTTGATGTGATGGACATATTAGAACTAATAAAATTTTCATAGTTTTGTAAAAATTACTAAGTCCCAATCCTTATAATCCTCCTATCATTCATTGAAAAGACCCTGTAAACATACTCAATGAGTCATTTTTCCATTGCATCTATGTTATATCCCCATATATTTTCCTAAAAATGCATAAGAATCCATTACTGCTCTCCCAAAGGGGTTCATGTTCAATCCTAGAGGTCCTTTGCAAGCTTGTGAGGCAAAGGAAGCAATGTAAGCCTTTACCGCACTACCGTGGTTGTCAACAAAGGTATATGCAGGATGGGAAAAGAAATCCACCTAACCGCTAAAGTAACCCACAGCCCCATGATGAGTAAACCATGGCATAAAAATGATGTGTGGGGTGGTGATAAAGTGTCTCTTAACCCATAGCCCCACAAAAAGAAAGCAATAACAATAATAAGACATGCGGTATAACGGTATGGTCAGTATATAAAAGTTATGTGATCTCGCTACCCCATGATGGTCTAAAAGTGTCATGAAAGGACTACGGTACAGACTAGAAAGACATTTATATCAAAAATGGCAATGATTACACCACTTATCTTAGACCGTTCGATCTTCCAAAATCAAGGGCATATATTCAAACTTGAAACATTGATAGATTATGAAGTATTTTGCACAAGTTGACATTAATGGAGAAGTGATTGACCTTAGAAGCAAATATACTTAGAACTTGATGCCATTTCTTCAATCATTCACAAAATCTCAACATGTCATAGGTGAAGAAAGTTGAGGAAGACTCTGCAACTGCTATTTTATTGAGTAAGTGCACAAATTTCATTCATATCAAACATATAAGTGTTTAATTTTCTGAATTCTATGAATAGAAGTTCAGAAGGTTCAAATAAAAGTAAAATTCACATCATGCCACCCAAGAAGACTGAGTCTGCAAGTAAGAGAGAGGAACCCACACCCCCTAAAACAAAGAAGAGAACTCTACAATAGTCTGTAGTAGATTTCTTGCCTAAATTAGTAGATAAGAGGTACAAAAAGGTGTTTAGAGATGAAGGTCACGTTTGCAAAAATGTAATAATTCCCATCTCAAGCTAGGATATATTTTGGTATTTTTATGATAAAAGAGAGGATAAGATCCTAGCCTCAAACCCTTAGACCTTGGATTTATCCAAATTGGTGGTCCCAAATGTCTTCATGGATTTCAAGTTCATTAGAGTGTTTGCACAACACTACCTTTCCTGCCACCAAAACTATGAGAATGATAGATGGATCACCATTAGTAGTGTTGAAAAAATATTCAATCATAGAATGTTTTATGCTAAATAAGAAAGCTCTTACTAAATTAGACCTACAAAAGAGTGAAGAAGATTATAACAAACTTAGGTTTACTTACAGGAGCAATGAGCTTCCTATGTACATGAAAAGGGGTGCCAACAACAAAAGAATACCCATCTCCCCTTCTTTCAATGAACCATTTCATGTGGACAATTTTTAGGTGTACTTCAAAAGGACCTAATTTTCCTTATGCCAACTACTTGTGATAGTTTCCTAGGACCAAATACCATTTAGCCTTGTGATGATGGAAATGAGAATACAAAACCATAAGGCTAACATTGAATTTGACTTTTCCTTTGTGATTGAGAAGGGGTTACATGAGGGATTCTTACAAGTAGGAGAGAATAAGGCCCCCATTACCTTTGAAATGTTATTATTTATTATGTCACGTAATCTTATACCAAAACAAAGACAAATGGACCTAGAGAATTAACCTAGGAATAGTTGATCAACAAGGTAACAGGTTTCCCATGTAGTATTGGTGCTATATCTAGGACAACAAATGTAAAAATAGTGACTATGTGATCTTTCATGATGATTTTGTGGTAAGAGTTATGGTTACTCTTGGTTATGTCTCACCAAGATTACACTTGGAGATTAAAGAATTACTAAGACCCTTAGCATTGAAGCCAAAACAAGGGAACACCCATAACTTTGGAGACTGGTTCTTCTTACCAAACCATACAATAATCAAAATTTATGGATGTCCACAAGCTCTAGATATTCTACCTAAATTTGTTTCACTTTGAATAGCATTTTGAGATTTTATGTGGAAAATTTTATGGATGGAAAAAGAGGTCATGAAGTGACAAAATAAAGGCATTCTTTCTTGACCTGACTATATGTGGAGAATTCTCTATTGGATCGGATACCCTTGAAGAATTGCAAGATTACATAAAAGGAAGATATTCATTAAAGTCTAAACTGGAACAGGTATTTGACCTAGAAGGACATATGAATTTTGAGAGACAAATGATTCTTAACAAAGTAGGGATTACACATGACATTGACTATGAAGAGGATGTAATAAGAAATTGTATCACCCCACAGGAAGTATTCCAAATAAAAAGAAAATGGGAATTCTTGATGAAATTGGAGGAAGAAAAGAAGAAAAGTGATATTCATTTTTTAGGATTGTATGTGGAAGAAGAAAACACTTTCAAAAGAATTGATTTAATGATGAATTTTTTTGAAATGGTATATGGCAATTCAACAATGGATTCTGGAGGGCAGTCCCCAGATCCCACCAAGTTGCCCATTAAAAATCTAGGTGGAGTTGTAATTTCAGAGCCCCTAGATACTGCATCAGTACAATAAGTATCCTCAGGCTCACCTCTAGAACAACTAGACACTAAAAGGAAAAAGGTACAGGATCAAAACCTCCTTGTATTATATGAGATTTCTGAAGAGGTAGGGGATATAGAGGAGGTGGCCAGTGTGTTAAGACATCTCAAGGATGATATTGAGGTAGACCAACCACTCCTGAGCTTGTAGCTGAGGATAAAAAACATGAAGCAAGAGTGGATGCACATATGTTGGGTGAGCAAGAAATACATAAAAATGAGAGAGTGACTACTTCTCTTAGATTTATAGAAGATGATGAAATTATAAAAACTCCAAAATTTAAAGACTTTTGGGTTAAGATGAAAATGAAATAATTTGAAGAGAGAATTCATATTAACAAGATAGGAACAGATGAATCCCAACATGATTAGATCATTTCTCAAACTTTTAATGAGCTTAGAATAAATGAAATTGATATCAACCCATAGGAGGCAAGAACAATGGTATTGAAGAGTAACATATTAATCATCCCTGAGATGGAGTTAAAGAAAATGTTATTGCTTGATCAAGTGAGGAATCAAGAAGATTCCATGTTGGTTTCTGAAGTCAACTTAGAGGAAGGGATGAGTAATATAGGATACAATCCTAAGATTGAAACCCTAGCCTTTTGGGCTAGACAAAAGAAAATAGAAAAGCCCAGGATGCTAGATGTTGTACAAAAAATGAGAGGATTTTCTATGGTCAAAATACTTAAGGATACCTTAGCATTAGAGGCTACTACCATGACCATGCACTCAACTATGTTCACCTAGGCTATGGTCAAAGATTTGGGGCTCAAACTAGCAGAATATGAAAAGGCATAAACTGACATGAATGATGAGGTGAATAAGTTATCCATGGAAAATTTAAAATTGAAACAATAGTTGAAAGGAGTAGGTCCTTCTCAGAGCACATACATGATAGTATACCAGCCCCCCATAGTCCCACAGATTGGCATAGATATAGTTTTTGTTGATTAGATAAATGCATTGAAACAAGGCCTAGAACAAGAAATTGAGAGTTTGATGAAACTCAATGAGGAGACCAAAGAAGGGGTGAAAAGGAATTTTTTTAGTACATTGGATAAGGTCTTGGAGCATAGAGTTAAGATAATTGTGGATAAGATAGAGAATTTATACGAATGCTATGTTTCCCTATCTCAAGCACTTGAGAAAATGAAGGCCCATGTACCAATATTAGACCCCTCATTTAAGAAGTGGCAAACCATCCACCACACACTAATGACATTGTGCAAGGCATCACAAAGAAGTGTGGATGCTCTTACAACTTTAAGGCCTAGAGAAAATGGTAAATATGGTCATTGATGAGTTTTAGTATATATGTAGGGAAAATCAAAAGATCATAGCAAAAATGGAGGCATTCCATACACTTAAACAATGGTTTGTACCAAAGATGTTGGGGGATGGTGATTAGCTTAAGGACTTGAATGAGTGGAAGGGTAAATTCAATCATATAGTTCCAAATTTTATTGTTCATTTACAAAAGGATCATGAGATGAATGTCCACAATTTCAACTTAATTCTGGATGGGATGATTGCACTAGATTTAGGTTATTCTAAATTCATCACCAAAGCCAAGGGTCTGCTAGAAAATAGATGAAGTCACTTGGCTAATATGCCATAGATCCAAAGATACAAATGGCCTAATGACTATACAGTGTTCCAGTGGGGGAAAATATACTTGGCTCCCCCAGAAGAATAGGCCTTGTATCAGATATCAAAGTGCCAAGCCTTGGATACATCATCAAGGAGAGGGGACCTTTCCAGATCAGATGATCACGGTATCCTTATGATTATTAATAGACTTCAGATGTACTACAAGTGCTTTGACCTTAGATGTTTAAATTTTTTATGTTTTCTCTCATTAATTATATTTTTGAAATTATAAACGAACCAAAAGACAACTAATACTTTTAGTTTATACAAATGAGCGGGTAACTGGAAGGTTGTTTTGAAATTTAATAGTTTGAAGCTTGTTGCTTCCCTCATCCACCTATAAGAGGGAAACCAAGACCGATTTAAAGGGTAGAATAGAATATAGTTGGGAGAAAGAAAATTTTGGTATATATTGTAAAATATTTTTAACATATCAATGGAAATGAAGCTATAATTTGGTGCCCAAATTTTGGTTTCTGTTGTTTGTTGAGATTATTGTATATGATTATGTGGCTATCTCCAATTTTATTTTTCCTTGTTATTCAAGTGTATCAAGCATATATTTGGTTTGTCAAAGAACATTCATGTTTTGTGTGTCTCATTTAACTAGTTTCTTCAAGTAAGGATTAAAATCCTTTTAAATAAATCACAGTAACCTGGGAGGCCATTTGGATCAATAAGAAGAGTCCTATAATTACTTCATTGCACATTTATGTAAGTCATAAATATCTAAGTGAAAATAAACTATAATTATAACTAGGAGGACACATATCATTACATATTTTGACTCCATTTCCCAATAAGAAGACACTGATCATATCCATTCTAAAACAATATTTCATAAAATCTCATTTATACATTTTTTTAGTTGTAGAAATAAGAGTATTGGCTAGTTTTTTCTTATCTATTTCAAACCCACATGCCACTCTAAAATATATTATTAGAATATGATTTAATTGAATTTTTTTGTGATCAAATGAGGATGATTTAATTGAAAAGATCAAATGAAGATGATTTAATTGAAAAAAATGTTGATCACACAAAATTTGCAAAAGGTTTCAATCTTCTTAATCATCACCATTCAATCTCAAAGACAAGCATTCATTGGTGAATAAAGGTACACCTGCCTAGCCATAGTAGATCTTGAAGAGAAGGGAATTCCAACTATCCTAGTTGATTCCATTCATTGGCCATATCACTTGTTGAACTTGATCAAAAAGCTTGGCATACTTTTAGGGTTTAACAATCCATTGATTTGGGAACCAACAAATTGGTGACTCCATTGGGGATAAACTCAAGAAGAGTTTTTGGTTCCAGCTTATCTGGTCAAAGAGTCAATTAATTTTATTTGACCAAAGCTTGAAAATTGTGGGATCTTGTTTCCCCATCCAAGTATACACAAAAAAATTGGTGACTCTACTAAAGAACATAAGTAACTATCATTGGGAAGACTTAAGAATTAAAAGGTATAAATAAATTTGCTGGAAGAAAGGACCTAGAAAAAAAAATTCATTCCTCTCTAAGAGAGATGTTGACTCTTGTTAAAAAACCTCTGAAAATTTGTCGTATGAGTGATCAATTGAATTTCAAATCAAAAAGATTAAATTTTGGACATCAAAGCATTACAGTTTCTCCCAAGATGGAAGGTAAGAGATCCTTACACCAATGGAATCAAAATAATTCACTGAATAAAGATAAAAAGTGGTTAGAAGAGAATAAGAATGGTTCCAAATCCCCTCCCATTTCAAAAACAACTACTAATAAAGGAGCCTTAGAAAATTCACCTAAAATCGTAGAGTTGCATGATAATTTTCAAAATGGACAAGGGAATACATCAAAACAATATTTCAATGTATATAATAGTCTAGGATAGGATTTCATAACAATGAGAAATTTCCATCAAGAGAACCTCACAACCCTCTCAAACACAATAGCTTGTATAGATATGTACTATCATTCAACCCTGATCCCCAAAAGTTGAAAGAAATTTAGGATTGTGTGAATGGAGGAATAAGACAAGATGAAGCAAGAAGAGACTATGACAAAAGAATGGCTCAATAACATACTAGAAACTTACAAATTAGGTTTTTTGAATAGACACCTAGAATGGTGTGTTTTACTGATGCCAATGAAATATCTACCAGAGAATTGACTAATCAAGAGTTAAAATAAGAGGTGGAATGAATGATAACACAAATTGAAAGGATTAAGCTGATAAGGAAAAAAGAGGTATTATCTCAAGAGCTGATATAATCAAACCACTAGCCTACTTCCAATATGACACAACATAGACCTATCTATAATCAAACTATATATGGTAATACAATAAGTTCTATGGTCCCAAAGGTATCCCACAATGCAGTTAGAAATTTGGGAAATACAAGTAATTCTCATCACATCCAACAAAATTCTTTCTTTCTCCACAAACTTCAAATCCACCGAACATCACCATAACTTCTTAGTCTATGGGAAATGCTTATACATTCCCTCCTAGCCAAGGATGAGTAAGATATCAGAATCATAATCAATATACTGGACATTATCAACACCAAGTTCCCCATCAAAATTTACAAAGTAATGTGCAACCTCATGGAGGTCCTAATCAAAATATACAGCAAGGTATGCATCACTATCAACATCAACAAGGATCCCAACATCAATAGTATCAACCTAATCAAAGCCACAATCAATTTGCAAGAGGGCCTATGAATATAGATAGATTTAAACAACTTGAATTCTTTGGTATACAAGGATATCCAAATGCAATTGAAAATGATATGAGGAATGCAATCCCAAAATTCTTTGGGAACCATGCTATCTTAGGCGAGGATCACATAAGGGAATTTGAAACAATCATGGAAAATTTTAACATACAACATGAGGATGTTTACATGAATTTGTTCATGCAGTAATTAATAGAGGATGCAAGGGATTGGTACAAAAACCTACCTGATTCTTCAATCAATTCTTGGGCTAAGTTCAAGAGGATATTCAAGGAGAAGTTTGGGGATCATAATGACCCAAGGTTTTCTGTACATGAATTGACAAATATCAAAAATAATTACAATGAATTAGTGGCAAGTTTCAACTCTAGATTTATAAAGTTGTTCAATAGAATCCCACTTGATTTGAAACCCATAGATCCTATGTGCCTAGTCTTTTACTTGAATGAATTTTATCCAAAGACAAGCTATGAACTTAGAACAATGAATCCTCCAATCCTTACCAAAGAATTCAGAGCTTCTTTAAGTATAGAAAATGATAGAAAATCCTCAAGGAAGATTGGTATAAGGGACAAAGTTAGAATATTGAAAAACCCTAACACCCATCAAGATAAGCAGGCAAACCATCATAGAAATGAGAGGCTAAGGTTACATGATATACCTTATGAAACAAATTGGAAAGATGGGAGGAAAATCAATAATGATCAAAAGAAAAATACAAATAAAGACACCCTCAATCCATTAAAAAGGTATGGGACAAATGTGGTGGAGAGCACCCCATGGTGTGTACCTTACAATATGTCTCATTCTCCTAAATATTGCATAGTTTCACAATCGAGATGAAGCACTATATGACCAAGAAAGAGATTATCACACTACAAACATGTTGGAAATCAGACCTTATGGGGCATATGAAGAATATTCATCTTCAAAGGAAGATGGATTTGAGTATGATGTAAACAATCAAAATTACAATGTTCATATAGCTAGTAAGAGGTATTTTCTTATCAAGAAGATAACAATATGGGAAGCCCTTAGATTGACACTAAAAAACAAAAATTAAATCAAATCCAATTGAGAAGACTGTTTGAGAAGGAGATGAAAGTGCTTACAGTTGCTACTATGGAACAAGACAAAAGCAATTACAATCTTAGAAATAGAGCTGTAAACTTGGATCAAGGGACACCTGGGGGATTGTTTATAAAGGACCAACAAAGATATAAGAAGGTCATCTCAAAAAATTAGAAGAATGAGGAAAATGGAAAGCCTTAGAAGATGACTCAGAAGTATGTGCCAAAAGAAGCAACACAAAGTGAACAAAAAAAATTGAGGAATGACCCTAAACAACAGGTGGAGGAGAAAAGTTACGCTAAGATAGAACTAGGTAAAGCATAAATAGACACACCTTTTTACATAGCATACACTTTGTCCCAAATTAAGATGTTAGTACCCTTATTGGAAATGATGAAAGTTAATGAATATAGGAACAATGCAATGAAGTTAATTTCAAATGTGTCAAATAAGCCTAGAGGCCAAAATGAAAAGAAGGATGAGGTAAAAAAGAATGAAGGGTATGTTAACAATGTAAAAGGAGATACTATGAAAACTCTTGAGATATACTTGGGGACTAATCTGAAAAAAAATCCATCTCATGTGGATCTTTTCTATACCACCTTGTTGATAAACAAAAAAATGGTAAAAAATTGTATGATTGATTTAGGGGCAGCAATAAACATTATGCCTATGGCAGTCATGAAATAGTTGGGCTTGTGGGTTGATACCACCTATGGAAAACGTTATGCTATGGACAATAGATTTATCCCTGTTATTAGGGTCATATTAGATGTAGAGTTAAAATTAGCTTCTTATCATATGAGGCTACATATAGAACTGACATTACTATGGTTGACACTCCTCCATATTATGGCATGCTACTATACTACAATTGGAGGAAATGTACAACTGGATCTATCATATGCAACTATACATGTCAATGGGAAAGAGGTTAAGTTATACAAAGGACCACAGTCGGAGCAAGTAGTAGAGCACATTGATCCAAATCAAATGAACTGCTTCTGTGACATAGTTTTGGGAAGTTTTAGAGTTGAACATTCACAACCTCAGTTGCAAAATAGTGACCCAATCAATAATACAATCCAAATGAAAAAATGTGGTGTTTGGCAAATGTACTTTGATAGTGCTTGAAGTAAATAAGGTAATGGAGTAGGTGTGGTCTTTATTGCACCCAATGGTAGAACATTCAAATACTCATTTTTTCCATCATTTGAATGTACTAACAATGTAGCAAAGTATGAGGAATTATTGCTAGGTCTGAATATTGTCACTAGATATGGAATCAAGCTATTGACAGTATATGGAGATTCTGAGCTAGTTGTCTCACAAGTTAGAGCCAAGTATGCTTCAAAAAATAAGAGACTCAAACAATACAAACATGTTATATGGGATAATGTGGAACTCTTAGACATATTTTCCATTGAATGGGTAGAATGATCAAAAAATTTGATGGAAAATTTTCTTGTAAATGTTGCCTTGAAAAGGGATGATTTTACATTGGTAGGCATCTCAGAGATAGAATTCAAAACTAGACCTTTTATTCCTAAAATTTTCTACAACTTGCAAGTGTTTGATGATGATGACAATTTGATAAAATTTCTTCAATCTATAGAGCAATATGAATCCCAACAAATAGATTTTAATTCTTTTCTTGAAAAGGTGGATGGTAAAGATACCATCTTTGGTTAGGAAGTTGTACAACTAGAAACAAACAAAATCCCAAAGGACCTAGTAGCCCTAGAAATATTTTTTGATGGAAATGATAGGTCTCTCTTGAAGTAGGCACCAGTTAACCAAGAGGATCTTGAGGAAATAAACATTGGGACTGAGATTTCTCCAAAGAAAGTACACATAGGCAAGAAGATCAGTCCAAAAGTAAGGTAGATGCTCATAATATTGCTAAGAAAATACAAACATGTGTTTGCATGGTCATATGATGACTTGAAAGATTATAGAGAATACTTGTTCTAGCATGAGATCCCCTTGAAACCAAATGCTAAGCCCTTTAGAAAAAAATAGAGACCTATAAACCCTATGTTGGCACCCAAAATGCAGGAAGAGCTAATGAAACTTAGGGATGGTGGAATAATCAAACCTATTACACATTCATCTTGGGTATAAAATTTAGTACCACTGAGAAAGAATAATGGAGATATAAGGCTGTGTATAGATTTCTATAATCTAAATGTTTCATCACTTAAGAATAATTACCCACTCCCCAATATGGAGGCAATGTTACAAAGAGTGACATGATGTGAGTTTTTATCCATGATGGATGGGTTTTAAGGTTATAACCAAGTCAAGGTTAAATAATTAGAATAATATAAGACCACCTTTACCACACCCTGGGGTACTTATGTGTATGTGAGAATGTCATTTGGACTTACAAATGTCAGTGCTACTTTTTAAAGGGCTATGGATGTAGCCTTTACAGATCTGATTAACACCATAATGGTTGTTTATCAAGATGACCTAACAACATAATCAAAGAAGGCAGAGGATCATTGCATGCATTTGGAAAAGATATTTATCAAAGAACTTGAATATGGTATATCTTTGAACCCCAAAAAATGTCACTTTGCTATAACTAAAGGGAAATTACTAAGTGTAGACACCGAAATCTGGTTTAAGCCTATGACTTCAATATTCTTCATAATTTGTATTCTTCTTGGTCATGATTAAATAATGTCAATTATTTAATTATTCTCTATAGTCTTCATTTCTTCTATTAATTAAATAATCTTAATTATTTAATTAATTCACACTTTTCTTTATTCTATCTGATTAATTAAATAAACTCTTTTTATTTAATTATGTTACTAATTAACCTTATCCTTCTTGTCAAATTAAATAAATTCTTATTTAATTTACTCTTTATCATACTTCAACTAGAATTAAATAAATTCTTTATTTATTTAATTATTCATTTAAATCCCTTCATCACTTAATTAAATAAATCTTATTTATTTAATTATTCTTCAAATATCAAATATTGAATTAAATGAGTTATTTAATTCATGAATTCTATTTTAACGCATTCCTCTATATTTAGATAATTGTGTGAGTTATCTAAGTATTCACTTTTACTCGACTTAAAGATATATTCAAATCGTTCAGTTAACTCTTGATTTAATGTCGAGTGGCGTTCTCGAGTAATCTCTTCGTCAAATCATTCAATCATTCAGCTAACTCAATTGCGTGTACATGCATATTAATTAAATATTCTTATTTAATTAATTAAACCTTGTGCGTGCATTCGAACAAGAGTTGCTTTAATCAATCTTCATCTTTGTCGTGCAAAGATAATTCTTCTGTTTTCGAATACCAAACTTGAAGATTAAATCATTTATTTAATCTTTAATTCTATTTCTAATTTATATCACTCATGCCATTACTGACAGTTATCAGAATGCATGACTAATCAGTCAATCTCAACCGTCCGTTGATCTTTCAATCCTAGCCTATCATTCGAATAATCAATTTTCTATAAATTGATCTATTCTTCATCATTCCAATCTCTCGCGAAATCTTATGACTTTTGAGAGCACTTATCTTGAGTCTTCGATGTTTTTCTAAATCATTATCTTAGGCTATACTTGCACGAACTTACGAGAAATCTGAGGGAAATTATACTACACAAGCAAAATAGAGAAGGGCAATCAAGATGAATCATGGAAATACATACAAATTTGGTGAGATTGTTCAAGTTTTATTTATGTTTTTGACTTCCTTTGTTCTTTGTTGCTTAGCATTAGATTGGCATTTAGATTTGTTTTGCATGTTTGCTTTTGATCTTGTCTTGTACACTTTCTTGGCGTTACATTTGGTGAACCTGACGTGAAGACACCATATTTGCGTGTTCGTAGACTTTTATTTTAATTTTTGTAGGTTTTTCGTATGGAATGACGCATCAGATTGACGAAACACTACAATTGAAATTCATAGATGCATCAGTTTGACGAAGCGACGCAATCGATTTCCTGAACCGCATTTGATACACTAAATGACGCATCTGAAAAACTACAATGCATCTGAAAATTCCTGAACCGCAACTGACTGGTAAATACCCAAAACGCAATTGCAGAGGAAATCAATGCATCTAACAAAAAAAAAAGTGACGCAATTGACTAGTAACCCTTTATTGCTATTTTCAGAAATTTGAAGTTTTCAATTGATTTGTGTGTTACTGATATTGGATTTTCAGTGTGTGGGCTTTTTGTTTTTGGAGTTAACGAATTTTTACAATACGATTGATGAAGACTATACTAAAAACTACTAATGAATCTTTCTGCAGAACGCATGTCGAAGACCTTAGTTAAATGTTTTGAAACAAATTGTTTGGTAGTTTAGCAAATCTTTCGTTTGGATTAAAATTAACAAGTGTTTACTGTGTTTGGTGTGAAAGCACATCTGTGTATTACCCTCGTGATTTGGTACATCGAAGTATCCTCTCCCCTTGTGCATCTGTACGATCCTGGGTGTAAGAGAAATGGTTACCAACTCTAGAACTTGGGCCTGTTCTGGTGGGAAAAAGTACTCACCCCAAGACGACTCAGACCAGTAGCACCTTGAACCCGAGGGACTTCCAGCCGGTATATAAAAGTGGATTCTTGGGGAAAACCCAAGAATCACGAGTGTGGTTCTAACAAGATGGATCCAAAAGGGGACTCTCACCACATGGATCATACCCCACGAATGGAATGCCTGTATTAAACACCTTTTGTTTTAGTGTCCAACCGTTCTATTGGTCATTGCTTGGTATAGTGCAGGGTACAGTATCATGCCCGAAGAGACTCACTACTAATCTCCTTGAGTAGAGATAGCAGTTCTTGGGAGGTCATTTCCCAAAGAATTCAAAATTGGTATGCTCAAAAGATGTTAATGAGTCATGGAGGGGAGCCAATGCCACCAAATTTCTAAGCTATTCGCTCTCGAGAAGGAAAGGTGTTTATCACCAATCTGGGGTATTTCAGTGGGCTATACCAAGTATACAAACCCTAGGCCTTTTGGCCTATTAAGATGTGCTTGTTTGTTGTCAAATCAAATGTTCTTTGAGTCCAAAATTAAACTAAAAACACTTTGTCTTATGATTGTTCTTGTTTGCCAGAATTTGATCACAGAAAACAGAGTCAGTTTTAAATCTCAGATCATTGAAAATTCACAGAGAGTTGCAAATGTTCACCACTAGAAGGTCGCAATTGGTTTTTAGAGTCGCATCTGTCAGTTAGGGTCACGTCTATTTAACTTTGAGTTGCATATGTTATTACGAGTCGCATATGTTTAAATTAGAGTCACATCTGTTGTTTTCAGTCGCATCTGCCAGATTAACTCGCACTTGCTTTGCGAAGGACGGCATATGTTAAATTCTGAGTCGCAACTGTCATCGTGAGTCACATCTGTTAGAAGGTTAACTGCATTTGTCAGAGTCAGACATTAAACTTTATCTGAAACATGCAATTGTTCACCAGAAGACCGCAACTATTGAACTAAACCACATCTATGAAATCCCACGACGCATTTCCAGATTATTAGAAAACCAGAATTCACAGTCACTGTCCAGTCAACACGGTTATACCAATTTTAGTTGTCTTTCCACAAGCAGTCCTTGCACAAAAACCTGGAACGATTTCTCAGTTTTGCATCCTTTAGGTTCATTTAAGTCATTATCATAGTTGTCCTAATTCAGAGTTTGGTCTCATTTTAGAGTACATTACCTTTAGAATACACTTCTAGGAAGGTCATTTTACAAACTTTAGGATAGGTCTACCATCTACATTCTAGGAAAATCATAGCGTCAATGAAATCTGTCATTGATCCTAGTCTTATAATCTTATCCTTTGTCCTACAGAGAGTTCACCTAGCTCATCAGTCTAGTTAGGAGACTCAAGTTATCTTTGATCTTTGTCCTACAGTGGTTCTTTGACATAACTAAATTGGCACCTTGGTTAGACTTTAGGTAGTTGGTACCCTCTTCTTAGGTTTATGAAATTGATTACCTTAGAAGCTTAGTTGGACTTTGCATTTTAGATATTGCCATTCTAGATTAGTGTCATTTTAGAACATACCTTATTTTGCATCCAGAAAATCCCAAAAAACATAGACTAGAGTCATATTGTCCATACACGTAGTTTTGCATTTCCTCCATATTGAGCTTGTCTTACATGGTTGAAACTAGGTCTAAGAGAAGAGAGAGAGAAAAGATGTCAAACCCAAATGAGTTCATCAACCCATTTTCTTCAAGACCTCACAAGACTTTACTGGACAAATTCACCACTAGAAACACTCAAGGGCACATTGCAGTAGAAGACATAGAGGCCGCTGCCCAAGACCCTAAATTTGTCTCTTTTGTAGATGACTACCTAGCAAACGATCATCGACGATACTTAGCCAAATTTCTAGCTGAAGGTGCTACCTTACCTGCAGGATTTGATATTAGCACCTTACAAACTCAACCTACACAAGGGACAAACACAACGATTGCTAGTACTACTATACCTCAGATAAGCACAACTATGCCATCTGGCACACCTACACATAGTACAACAGTCCATACTTCCCCATTTGGTATGTCTGGCATGACATCGGGATTTAATTTCACTGGAGGGGCATCATCATCCACTCCCTCTGGTCCTCTTGTTGGGAGTAAAAGACCTCAAAAGTCAGCCACTACACCTTATGTCGGTGTCACAAGTTCACAGTCAACAACCATACCTACTACTAGTATCACGAGCACCATACCACAGTCAATTGCCATACCTAGTGCTCAAGTCACTAGTACTATACCACGGATTACACAAACAGGAGGCATTCCCTCCTTCCAATATGGCAATCAAAATCCATTCTCTCAGACTGGCAACTAGAATCCATTCACCCAGATTCTGAATCAGAATCCTTCTTCCCATATTGGTAGTCAGAATCCGTTTACACATATTCCAAGTCAAAACCAATTTACACCAATTCCGAATCAGAATCCTTTCTCCCAGATTGGTAGTCAGAATCCGTTCACACAGATCCCAAGTCAAAATCATTTTATGCAGATTCTGACCCAAAACACGTTTACCAACATTCTGAATCCAAACCCACCTCAAATACCAATGTTCAATCGAAACACATCACGAGACTTTGGATTTCATAATACATACACGGATCTGCATAATCTGCCTAGCACATCCTTGACCCAGGTTGATGTTTTACAAACACAAATGCATGCACTACAAATGCAAATGGATAACATGTCGGTGTCAACTAGAAATCATTTTCAACAAAGGACATATGCCCATTTCCCTTTGATAGATCATTGTACATGACCCCTTTCCCTCATGGATATGTCATACCGAATCTCCCTGAGTACAATGGCAAACAGAATCCAATAGAACATATAAGGGAATTTTCTACTATATGCATAGATTTCGCCTATGACCCCACATATCTTATGAGACTATTTCCATGAAGTCTTGTAGGGATTGCACTAGAGTGGTTTTCAGGTCTAGACTCTCGCATCAAATCTTGGGGTGAACTGGTTGAGAAATTTGTGGAGCAATTTTCTTTCAACATAGACCATGAGATAAATATAGCAACCTTGTGTCACACAACACAAGATGAAGGTGAAACATTCATTTCTTTCTTCCAGAGATGGGGGACTATAGCTAGTCGATGTCCTATTGAGATACCTGAAAAACAAAAAGTTACTATGTTCCAAGAAAATCTTCATGCAAAACTAAGGAGTAACTTAAGGGTACATTGTTGCACATCTTTTTCAGAACTAGTGGAAAAAGGGGTTATCATAGAAAAGGATCTCATTGAAAAAGGCGAACTTAAGACATCAACATCCAATAGAAACTCAATTGTGAAAAACACCCCCACTGACAGAAATAGATTCTGGTCTCGCAACAAAAATGTCACCAATGATGGGGTGGTTGATGCTAAAACACTACAAGCAGGACCACTCATCACATTACAAGGACCTCACACTTTTTCCAATACGCTTAATGTTGTCAATCAACCTCCTAACATGGTCCAAAATACTCAACATCCACAACAACAAAGGAGATTTCAAAAACGTGAGTTCACTCCCTTAGGGGAACCCATTGAGTCCGTATTCAAACAACTATTACAACATAATCTTATACAGTTGTAGGAACCAAGACAATACGATCTAGGTCAATTTAAACCAGCTTGGTGGGATGATAATGCCTTTTGTGATTATCATAGAACTAAGGTACATAACCTACAAAACTGTCGACAACTGAAGAATATCATACAAGATCTTGTTGAAAGGAGAATTATAGAAGTTGGTGGACAGAAACCAAAGTCATCAAACACTGATCATCAAGTCTTTTTTGATCCACTACATGACCACGGCAAAGGAATTGTTCCCAGTTCGAGTACTAAGACCAATATGTCAGCCAACTATGCGAGTATCAAACATGATTATAATAGTGGCAAAATCATTCATTTCCTTCGCGCCGCCGATGAGAATATTAATACCATTACTATCAATACAAATCCCGAGTGTGCGGTTAATACTCATCGTACAAAGTTCACCATTCAAGGCCCTCCATCGTAGCAAACACCATAGCCTTCTAAGTCACAATATAACCTTCTTGACCAGTTGGGGAAGACCCCAGCCCAAATCTCAATCTTGGAACTATTGTGTATTTCCCCTGAGCATCGATCTATTCTCGATAAGACTTTACAAAACACCACGGTCCCTAATGATCTTGATGTCAATCGTTTCCAGGAAATGGTGGGCTACTTGACCAATAACCATCATGCCACATTTTCTGAACAAGACTATGCAACTGAAAAGATGAACCATAATGATCCTTTACATCTAGAAGTCCTTGTTGATGATACCAAAGTTAGACGAGTTTTGGTAGACGGAGGAGCAGGGTTAAATTTATGCACTTTAAAACTAATTAAGGCATTAGGTATCTCAGAAGCATGTGTAGACATGACCAAAAGTGTTGTCATTAAAGCTTATGATGATGAGGAACGAAAATCAAAGGGGGTGGTAACACTTCCTATTAGAATTGGTCCTGCAATAATGGAGACAAAGTTCCAGGTCTTGGATCTCACCCTCCCTTATAACCTTCCGCTCGGTAGAACATGGATTCATGCCATGAAGGCGGTCCCTTCCACGTATCATCAGTGTCTTAAATTCCCTTACAATGCACTGAAATAACTATAGATGGTGATCCTGATCCATTTCAATATTGCACCAATCTAAAAGAGATTCCCCAACGCCAAGTGTCGGTAAACCAAGAGGCTTCATCATCCAATCCATCTTCCTATGTTGATCCATCCACACTCATTCAAACATCTATTTTACCCTCAATTCCTACCACTCCTAGGGTTGAGATCCAAGACAAGGGTTGTGGAGAGTATTACATGATGACATCTTATTGTGTTAGCCATTTGGTTCCTCCTAAGTCATATGGTTTACCTACAACAGGTAGGGGACAGTCCATGGTCACTATACATGTTCCTCCTACAACAACTTTCACTAAATGGGGTGAATTAAGTAAAGAGGTCGTAAATAAAAAAGATATCACTTCCTGGCTGTATAGAGAAGATGATGAACAACCTCTCCCACTTGCTCACATTCCTACAGATCTATATAGAAAGGGTTTCAAAATCATGCAAAGCAAGGGATATGATGGACAAAGTGGTTTAGGCTTAAACCAAGATAGGAGGATTGAACCAATATTTGTTTCTCAGTGGCCAAAAGGCGTGGTGCTAGGGTTTCAACCGATTTAGATTGGCGTTCCTAGTACCACATCACCCTTAATTGAAGAAGTAAGTGCTTCAGAAGATAGTAAGACATCTCACGAACCATTGGGACCAATATCACTGTGACTCCCCCGACTCTAATGATTATGAGTTGGATTCCCTATCCTCTACCTCTTCCATGGATCTTGACAAGTTATTTGGAGAACTTGACTTGATTCTAAGTTCCTCACCAAATCCATTGAATTCCTGTCCACCAAAGAAAATGACAAAAGAGGAATGGTTTAAACACTACTATTGGGAATCACTTGATCCTACCTCTTGGAAACTCGATACATTTGTTTCAGATAGTCAAACCTTGGCATTAGGCCCACTTATCAATCTGTCTAGACCTAAACCTAAAAGCAAATGAGATTTAGTACAAGGATTTTGTGACCATATGAATAACTCAATCCTTACCTTGACCCCATTAAACTTTGATAACTCCAACGATGACATGCCCTTAGTCTATCCCCAACTCATTGATTGGGACCAACAAGACACACCCGTCTTAGACATTTTTGAGAACGGCGAAGCAATTGCTAAGTTCCTGGGATTACGAGAAGGCATACCTAACGGTGATCACAAGGCTGGTTTTACCATTGACTTGGACAACAAAGCATACTTTGGGGAATCTGTTCAACCCTCCAATCACAAAAATGAGAAAAAGAATAAACAAGATAAAAAGGACAAGTCTCTAGGTGAAAACTGAAAGGCACCTTTAGACAATGAAAAAGTAAAAAGAAAGGACACATCCGAAGGTGAAAACCTCTCTAAGGCACCTAAGGATGGAGGTTTGAACATTCTCCCCATTGCATAGGAAAATTCACCCATGCTCGTTGAAAAATTAGTAGAAGTCAACATAGGCACAAAAGAGAATCCTCGACTGGTTTATTTTGCGGCGCCATTGACAACAAAAGAGCAGACAAATTCCACAACTTCTTTGCACAGAGATAGATAAATTTTGCTTGGTCATATGCAGACATGCCGGGGTTGGATCCTGAACTTGTTCTACATCACTTGCCCTTACAACTAGGTGCCAAACCAGTAAAAAAAAAATTGAGAAAAATGCATCCACAGATTGCTTTACTAGTCAAGGCAGAACTCAAGAAACTGTTAGACGTTGGTTTCATAAGATCAATCGACTATGCCGATTGGATCTCCAATCTTGTTCTGGTCACTAAACCAACTGGGGGCATCCGCATCTGCACTGATTTAAGAGATATCAACAAGGCTTGTCCTAAGGATGACTTCCCTTTGCCTAACATAGACATGATAGTTGACATGATAGCAGGCTATGAGATGTTGTCCCTTATGGACGGATTTTCAGGATATAACCAGATCAGAATTGCAACTAAAGACCAACCTAAGACAACTTTCACTTGTCCTTGGGGAACGTATTGCTGGAATGTTATGCCCTTTGGACTCAAAAATGCTCGAGCAACCTATCAACGTGCCATGACTACTATCTTTCATGATCTAGTACACACTCTTATGGAGGATTATGTCAATGACCTTATTGTTAAATCCAAGACAAGGGAAAAACATTTACAAGTTTTAGACAAGATATTTCAGAGGCTGGAGAAGTATAAAGTGAGACTCAATCCCAAGAAATGTGTGTTTGGAGTCAAGTCAGAAAGTTGCTAGGCTATATCATTTCCAGACGAGGCATTGAAGTGGATCCGGCTAAGGTGAAAGCAATCATAGACATGCCTCCACCCACTAATCTCATTCAACTAAGGACACTACACGGAAGACTACAATCCATCAGAAGATTTATAGTGCAGTTAGCAGATAAGACACATCCTTTTCAACATCTACTTAAGAAAGGAGTACCCTTTGCATGGACAGTTAGGTGCAGAGAGGATTTTCAACTATTAAAGAATATTTACTCACACCACCAGTCTTAATTCCACCTATTGAAGGAAGACCATTGATTCTTTATATTACAGCAATCCATTCATCACTCAGAGCATTGCTTGCACAGAATGACGATGAAGGTCATGAAAGGGTAGTCTATTATATCAGTCAGACTTTGGTAGGTTATGAGCTCAACTATAGTAACATTGAACATCCCTGTCTTGCAGTAGTATTTGCTACCCAAAAACTAAGGAATTATATGCTAAACCACCAAACAATGCTGATTGCTAAAATTGATCCTCTAAAATATCTTCTCAGCAAGGCAACATTAACAGGGCGACTGGCCAAATGGGTTATGATACTTAGTGAGTATGATATCCAGTATGTAGAAAGAAAGGCTATTAAAGGATAGGTCATTGTTGATCAGTTAGCTGACGCACCCATACAATAAGATCACCCATTAGTTGCAGACTTTCCGGATGAGTTCATATTCACCATTAACACAAATATAACCTGGAAACTATACTTTGATGGCTCACATACAAATCATGGCTCAGGGGCTGGTATACTGCTTATCACACCATAGGGTGATTCCATCCCTAAGTCATTTAGGATTGCATTTCCATGTACTAACAACATAGCAGAGTATGAAGCTCTAGTGACAGGGTTACACATGGCAGTCAAGTGGAAAATTAAGAATCTACAGGTATATGGTGATTCTCAACTAGTAATCAGACAGGTAAATGATGATTATGAGACTAAGGATGAGAAGCTTGCTCCCTACAAATGCATGGATGATAGCTTTAAAGAGTACTTTGACAAGGTCAAATTTCATTAGATACCTCGTGTTTTAAACAGGGCAGTAGACGCTATGGCTACAATTACATCACTTCTCGACATTCCTAACAACATGCCTAAGTTTGGTTCTTGGTGAATAGCTTTGGTCCCCTGACCCTCTTTGATATCGAGGATTAGAAATGGTGTGTGACATTGTTGGTCCCGATTCCCCATGGGTACAAAGAAATCTATGACTACCTTCATTACGAAGTCATACCCAGCCTATCAAAACAACCAGCGTAGGACATTCCTTTGAAAGTCAGCCAAATATACCATCGTCGGAGACACCCTATATAGACGTGCCTTAGATAATACCCTACTGAGATGTCTTGATTCTAATGAAGCACAAGCAACCTTACGAGGGGTGCATGAGGATATATTTAGTTCCCATTCTAGGGGTCCTACCTTAGCCAAAAGATTATGAGATTGGAACAACCTAGCCTATATGGAAAAGACTCTGCTTATGTCTTTGTAACAAAATATCACCAATACCAAGTTCTTGGAGACTTAATTACATGCCCAAATAGCGGAGACTCCATCCTATAGCATCACCATGGCCTTTACCCAATGGGACCGACCTCACCGTGAATCGACCCCATCATCTAATGGAACCTGAAGTTCATTATCCTTGAGTGCTACAGTGGTTAGGCTCCATTCTTGCAAGCATACATTCTGGGCCACCTGATTTCTAAGTTTACATCACAGACTATATCTATGCAGCCGGTATGGTGTCCAGTCCATCATCATGGATGATAATGGCATGCATTTAGAATCAAAGAAGTCACTTAAATACGTGTGATGAATTTCATATTCAACATCACTTTCCCTCCCTTACTACAGCAGGAGTAACATTGAAATGAGGGCATCTAACAAAACCATCATTGGGATCCTCAAGGCCAGTCAGTGATCTTTGGTAAATTGCTTGGCATTCTGACTAACCTGCCTTATGGGCTTATTGCACAAGTATCCGTACTCCCACTGGTGCCACTCCCTATTCACTAGTCTTTGGTTCTTAAGCTATTCTTCCTATTGAGGTCGAGATTCCTTCCCTAAGGGTATCCTTGAAAGGCCACATTGATGATGAAGAGTACTGAGTATCAAGACTCCATGACTAAATTCCTAGATGAGTGAGAATGGAAAGGTGGAACCATCTCCAAAGATATTAGATGCTTCTAGTAGCTATATGAAGGGTCTTAAACATAAACTTTTGAAGCATTGGTGACAGTTTTAAATGTGGAGAACCCAAAGAATCAAGCAGAAAGAGAAAAACCAGAAAAGTTTGAACCTAACTAGTTAGTACCTTATATTGTTACAGAAGCTTTTGGATCAAGAGCATACCAACTCTCTACTCCTGAAGGGGAACCATTGTCCTCACCAATTAATAGTCTGCATCTAAAGAAGTTCTACGCATAGCTTCTGAGAGCCTTGTCTTATTTAGCAAAAATACAAAAAAAAGAAAATCAGAAATATCACAAAAATCGTTACCATTGTGAAAACCTGGCAAACAGGTGTCTTGGTAACACCAAAAACATTAGATAATTAGGAAAATAGTAAAGACAAATTATTCGTTAAATAGTGAAAACCACTTCAGTGGTGCTTTGGATAGGTACCATGGTGAAAACCTAGAAAATGAAGCCATGTGGTTGACTCTCCTTGTCACTATTTTTCTAATCTACCCTGTCCTACTGTGCATAGTCCACATCCTATACATGGTCCTTGTCCTTTTTGTACATAGTACCCTGTCCCTATACATATCCTTATCTTTTTCCTATCCATAGAAGCTTGTACATATCATTCATAATAAGTGGTAGTCTTTCCCATAACTTGGAACAATTGACATCGAGTGCATTTCATACCTGCCATTTTATCCTATTTAATATCAATTGGTCTTATACTCGGTTGGGGGAAAACACTTGATGTGCATCATATTGGTTCTTACATTGGCTATGATGAAGATGTAAAACCATAGAAAAATCCAAAAACATCACAAAATGACTCGAGAAAACACAAAAACATCAGAAAACTTCAAAAAGACAAAAAAGATCGAAACATTTTGAAAATCCAAAAAGAGTCAAGGTGGATGTCACTTGTGGAGTCTTTGTCATTTTGTTGAGCCTACGTTGCCTCTCTGCGACTAAGGCGTAGGCAAGACCATCTGTTGATGTACTTAGAGACGATAGGTGGTCAGTTTGGGTCAATCTCTTTATAAATCATGATTCAATCCATGTATGTCTATATGACAAGGTCATTTGAGACGGTCCATGTGCATTCGAAGGTCTCGTGGCCATAAGTAGGCAAGGCCATCAATCAATGACCCCCAAAGGCCACTAGAATTAGGATCCATTAGGGTTCGTCACATTCTTTCCACATGTCTTCCATTTGTGTGGTCTTGTTAATTCAGTGAGGTTGAACTTCGAGATCTCTTCATGTATAGCATGAGGCAAGGCCAACCATTCGATGACTAGCAAGGCCCTTAACTAGGTCAATCCTTGCTTTGGGGTTTGTTGTCACACATAGACAATTATTTTGTCGCATCAAGTGAGACTTGATAATCTGGTGAACAGTCAACAATGTCTCTGTCCAGATCAAACAACACAAACAAACAATTAAAAAGATCCAATATGCTCTGAGGATGTGACCTTCCTGGAAACAGACATCATCATGACAATCAACCTATATCTTGTTCAGGATGAGTCTTTCCTGAATACTAATATCAATAAAACAATCTATGTCTTATACAGGATGAGTCCTTGCATAATCGACATTGTCAAACAATCAAACATAGCCTTACATAGGATTATCACATCAATGACGTCTGAATTAGTGTCTTATATGATACATGTCTTTCTGAAACCAGGCTTTGTCATGCCTTATACAGATAGTCATAACATCGAAACAAGACTCACAGTTTTATCCAGTATGTGTATCTCCTCAAATCAGGCTCTATCAATTAAACTAACTCAAACAAACAAGATCAAGTTTTGGCAAATACTTCACTAGATTTTTGAATTTATGGCTTATTTATCTTATCATTTATCTTGAATTGATGACTAGGATTCATGTTACTAGCTTTCTCAAGGATGTCCCATGCAGGATTTAGAGAAGCAACGATGTATCATAATTCTGTTTTCTTTGACTATTGTATGTCGACTATCTTTTAAATTTGATTTTGAGTCATGTTACTAGTTTCTTCAAGGATGTCCCATGAAGGATTTAGAGGAGAAATGATGTTTCATGACCCATCTTTTACTTTGTTTGTTGTTTGTGGTTTGTCTAGACAAAAAGACTGGGGCAACTTGTGCCCTTAGTATGAGTTAACAACACTCCTTGTCTGCGACTGTTTGTTGTTAGCAAGTGGACAACCTTGCACACCTTGATCTATCTCATATCATGGTGTTTGTCTCCATTTGTATTAGTCCCGCCCAATGATGATAAAGTGTAATATCTTTTGTGATACAGTGAAACATCGAAGATTCTTAATACTAACATCTATCGGATCTCTTTCGGTCTTTCTCAGTCTTTCTTTTCGTACTAACAGTTCTTCTTTCTTGCATTATGGTGGAGTCCTGTGACACACAACAATATAAGTCATCCTGCATACACATACATGTTAGAAAAATACATACATATAGGCATTTATCATATTTAGGAAATCATGGCATAATAGACATTCATCATCATACAATACATATCATAAGTATTCCATGTACAAAACACATGTCAATATATGCATCACATTACATTTGTATACCATCACATGTAGCATGCATTGTACATATAACATCATATTGCATCTCAGAACTATAAATTGCATGCATCATATAGAATCAACATTATATCATTAGCTACATAAACGCCATAAAATAAATATGATCATCCATCACATAGGCATATCATATAAACATCACATGTGTAAATAAACAACTGCATAATCAATAAATAGAAATGCATATCATAGGACTCACCGCCAAAATCATATATATATCGCTCATCCATGTCACATCATAATATCATAATGTATCAATAATACATGAAGGCCCGCAGGCTATAGAATCATAATGCAATGTCTCAATGAATATCAAGAAGTGCCCCTATCCTGAACTGCCACTGCTATCATGGCTGGAGTGCACATATGAATGATGTCGGGAACTCGATGACCTATGCGTTGAGTGAGGCCTATCATACAGACCTGCTCTGCATGGCTGCTCTACACCCTCTGTACTAACTATCCTGGTGTGGGTCCTGGTCTGTGACCTGCTGCTACTTTCCTGTGAGAAGCTAGGAGCCCATCTCTCTGGAGGAATCTCTACCTCATATAGATCACGGTAATAAGTCTCTCTCTCCCCAGCTCTGACTAACTCTCTGGCGAAGGCCACTGATGGTCCAGTACACAAGGCTCTGAGCTCTGTAAATCTCTGCTCAGTCTCCTATCTCCGAGCTATGGCTTGATCCCTGTCCATCACTACTTTGTCCCTTTCCATCCGATACGCATCCCTCTCAGACATCAGCACTCTCATCTGCTCCTCCAAGGATGCCACCTGCGCACACAATGTGGTTGTGTCAGGATCCACTGCCCCTGTCTCATCCTACCTGACTCTCGCTACCCCATCCTCCTCCTCATCCAACTCCTCCAAAATCTGATCACGAATCTCTCTCTCATGATCATCATCCTCCTCATCATCCTCCTGGTAGGCACCCAACAAGCCCAAGGCATCAATCTCTGCCTCCTCTCTGCCTGCCTCCTCTCTGTCTGCATCCTCCTCTGTCGAGATATCTAGAATGGCCTCCTCTGTGGGCTGCTCCTCCTCTCCGCCTATCGCAACATCCACCTCCTCCCCTCCTCTCTCAATGTCTAGTATGACCACATCCTCATCCCCTCGTCCCTCCTCATGGATCAGTGATAGTGGTGGCCCTTGTCCCCTCTATCCACGTCTCCCTCTCCTACCCCCTCGTCATCCACCTCGGCCATCATCTCCTCCATCACCACGACCTCCTCCATCTCCCCGACCTCTACCTCTACCACACCTGCCTCGCGGATCTATCCCTCGCCACTCTACCAGTGCTAGCTACTCTAGATCTGTTAACAGAATCGGTCTGTGTACTGCCCACCACTGATCAGACCCCTCTATGGTCCTTGGGTTAGCTAGACCATCCCTCCATCCCCATAGAACTACCTATAGTGCATCAATGTCTGCATCGGCTGTAGCCACTGGAATCTCTGGACCCCATAGGGGGATCTCTCACGATGGCCTCACAAACTCAGCTCTTCGTCTCAGCACATCATGTACCTCTCCAAACTTCTGCAGGACACGATCTGGCAAATGACGCTCTATAATGTGGACATGTGACACTGTCCGCCCAATCAAGAACTGTACCTATCAGAAAAATGACAAATGCTCATCCTCGTCTGACCAATCTACGCAGCCCAAGTATGGTCTCCATGTAAACTAAACCATCGTGTCTATGGTATGCCTGAAATAACTTGTATCTCCTATGTGGTGCTGAGTGTTAGCCCCTACATAGCGGAAAGCATAAGGAGCTCCGTGTGGAAGGTCAACTGTCACTGGTGGCCGAAAAATAGCAATGTGTTCCCATGCCCATACCATCAGGAGCGTGGTACCACAACTCATAGACTGTGCCTCTCAGTAGGCAATATCATGCAAATGAAAGTACAACATCCCAAGCAGATAGGGACCCCATGCATATACCTCTCATCTCTCTAACATCCCTACTAACATCTCCCACCACCCCACGGGAAAACCATGACCTCGACGGTCAGGAAGCACTATACCACCTATCAAAGTACATACTAAATAGTCTAGCTGCCTATACCTCTGAGCTAGCACCCGCCACCTAATCTCATAGTGGTCGAATACTAACTGTTTGATGTCTGTGTGCGGATAGTATCTGTACATCTCGGCTACACCCCTCTGGGTATCATACCTCACCCGTGTGCCTCTAATAGGAAGTCTAAGTATCATGTATACATCCTCTAATGTAACAGTGGCCTCTCCAATCAGCAGGTGAAAGGAAGATGTCTCTGAGTGCCACCGCTCGCATAGTGTTGTCAATAAATCCTGATTCGCCCGAATCTAGGGCATGTCTGTAATGTGAAGAAGACCAAGGTGCCATAGGAAACGTCGCTCTACACTCCGCAAGCTATCCCTAAACCAAAAAGTCGTCGGTCTCGACTCTCGTGTATATACTATATCCAACACAACCTGCAATGGCATTATACATGCCTCATGTCAGCTTCACATATCTATTCTAATGCAAACTGACTATAACTAACTGCTCTTCAAATGCGTCATTATCTTGCAAATGAGTCATTATTTTGCAAATGCGTCGTTATTTAACATATGTGGTGCATAAAATTCACATGTGTCATTTCATTAAACACATGCGTCATTTTTTTCACATGAGGCTAACCATATAACATATGCGTTGCACTATAACATATGCGTTGAAAGAAATATGAATGCGTCGAGGGAAATTCAAATGCGTTGCATAAAAAAAAAATGTGTCTATTCTAGATGCACATGTGATGCAGACTATCAAATGTGGTTCATTAACCTACAAATGCATCGAACAGCAACAAACCTACGCTACCAGTGAACGTCAATTTTCAAATGCGTTCTTTCGCAGGCAAATGTGACTTTCGCGTATACAGATGTGGCATTTTATTAAAATGACGTATATATAAATTTTGAATTAAATGCATAAAATTACGTGCAAAAGGAAAATTTCAAAGGTCAAGTTTGAGGTACATACCGGGGGGTCCGCGTCGGCTGGCCTCTAGAAGGTCTGGATCCTGTATGCCCGATGGTGAGTGTTCAGAACGGGCGACATCCTCGCTGTGGGTGCAGAGCAAAATCTCAATTTTGAGGCTAGGTGGGTGAAAATGAATTGGTTTTTACCCCAATTTCTATATATACCAAGGGTTTTGGTGGCATTTCTTTCCTACTGGCCACGTTAACTTCCAATTTTGATCAACCCGTACCTGTCCCTAACATTTCCAAACTCAATTATGTTAACTCCACTACATTTCTAGCTATCCAATGGACTAATCGGGATCATTTACAATTTTTTCTGAACTTTTTTGACAATTTGTCAATTTTCCCGAGGGGGCATACCTTCACCTGTTTTACACTGGGGAATTACTGGGGCATATTTCTTATTGATTTTCTTTGACACAATGCCTAAATGACATTGTATCAAAGAGGGGCAAATGTAGACACCGAAATCTGGTTTAAGCCTGCGACTTCAATATTCTTCATAATTTGTATTCTTCATGGTCATGATTAAATAATGTCAATTATTTAATTATTCTCTATAGTCTTCATTTCTTCTATTAATTAAATAATCTTAATTATTTAATTAATTCACACTTTTCTTTATTCTATTTGATTAATTAAATAAACTCTTTTTATTTAATTATGTTACTAATTAACCTTATCCTTCTTGTCAAATTAAATAAATTCTTATTTAATTTACTCTTTATCATACTTCAACTATAATTAAATAAATTTTTATTTATTTAATTATTCATTTAAATCCCTTCATCACTTAATTAAATAAATCTTATTTACTTAATTATTCTTCAAATATCAAATCTTGAATTAAATGAGTTATTTAATTCATGAATTCTATTTTAACGCATTCCTCTATATTTAGATAATTGTGTGAGTTATCTAAGTATTCACTTTTACTTGACTCAAAGATATATTCAAATTGTTCAGTTAACTCTTGATTTAATGTTTGAGTGGCGTTCTCGAGTAATCTCTTCGTCAAATCATTCAATCATTCAGTGCTAACTCAATTGCGTGTACATGCATATTAATTAAATATTCTTATTTAATTAATTAAACCTTGTGCGTGCATTCAAACAAGAGTTGCTTTAATCAATCTTCATATTTGTCATGCAAAGATAATTCTTCTGTTTTCGAATACCAAACTTGAAGATTAAATCGTTTATTTAATCTTTAATTCTATTTCTAATTTATATCACTCATGTCATTATTGACAGTTATCAGAATGCATGACTAATCAGTCAATCTCAACTGTCCGTTGATCTTTCAATCCTGGCCTGTCATTCGAATAATCAATTTTCTATAAATTGATCTATTCTTCATCATTCCAATCTCTCGCGAAATCTTATGACTTTTGAGAGCACTTATCTTGAATCTTCGATGTTTTGCTAAATCATTATCTTAGGCTATACTTGCACGAACTTACGAGAAATCTGAGGGAAATTATACTACACAAGCAAAATGGAGAAGGGCAATCGAGATGAATCATGGAAATACGTACAAATTTGGTGAGATTGTTCAAGTTTTATTTACGTTTTTGACTTCCTTTGTTCTTTGTTGCTTAGCATTAGATTGGCATTTAGATTTGTTTTGCATGTTTGCTTTTGATCTTGTCTTGTGCACTTTCTTGGCATTACACTAAGAAACATAGTTTCCAAAGGAGTAAGAATTGATCCAAAGAGAGTTGCAACTATTGATAATATTCTTATCCCTAAAATAGTGAAGGATATCCAATCTTTCTTTGGAAAAATCAACATTGACATAATATTTATCTCTAACTTTGATGAAATTGTAAAACCTATATCAAAAATGTTGAAGAAAGGATCAAAAGTTGATTGGACATCTGAAGCAATTTAAGCATTTGTATCAATAAATAGGGCTATCAAAGAAGCTCTTGTATTAAAATCTCTATATTTTAGCAAACCATTTCAGATCTTCTCTTTTGCATCTTTTCATACTATTCTTGTTGTTATGTTGCAAAAGAATGAAGAGGGATATGAGAAACTAATCTCATTTTTCAGTAAGTCACTCCAAAGAGCTGAACTAAAATATGATGCTACTGAAAAACAAGCACTAGTAAAAGTAGTAAAGGCATTTAGACCCTATTTGGTAGGATCACAAGTAGTTTCTTTTGTACTGAATGTAGCAGTTAAAGATGTCTTTGTACAAACAAAAGTCATAGGAAGAAGTTTTAGGTGGATAAATAGGATTCAAGATTTTAATATTGACATCCAAATTACAAAGCTTGTGAAAGGAAAAAGACAGTCAAGGTTGATGGATGAATCTAATTTGGAATTTTCTCAAGTGTGTAACATTGAGGAACATACAGATCCGATATCAAGCATTAAACACACAACTTGGTATACAAATATAGCTCATTACCTCAAACATATGAAATTCTTTGATGGTATGAATGACAATCAAAAGAGGACACTAAAACTCTAAGCATAAAAGTATGTCTTTTTGAATGGTGATTTATTTTGGAAAGACAAGGATGACATATTATTAGATGAAGGACAAGCGGAATATATTTTGAAGGAAGTGCATGAGGGTGTATGTGGAGGGCACTTTTTAGCCAAGACCATTGTACATAAATTACTAAGAGCGGGCTACTATTGGCCCAAGATCTTCACTGATGCTCACAAGTATGTAAAGAAATGTGAGGCATGTCAGAAATTCTTTGGTAAACTAAAGTATCAAGGAGATTTTCCTTTAAGGCCCATTCAATTTGAAGCACCCTTTTACTAGTGGGGCATTGACTTCATAGGTGAGATAAAAGATAAATCAAGTGGAGGACATAGATGGATTCGAGTTGCCATAAATTATTTCACTAAATGGATTGAAGCAATCCCAACAAAGTAGGCTACTAGCAAAGTGGTAATAAATTTCTTACTAAAAAATATCATTACTAGGTTTGGAGTCCCTATCAGGATAATCACAGATAATGGGATATGTTTTATATCTAATGAATTCAAAAAATTTGTGAATCATATGACATAATGATCTCATATGCTTCTCCATATCACCCTAAAGTTAATGGTCAAGCTAAATCTAGCAATAAGAGCATTATGAAAATAATCAAAAGAATGCTTGACAATAATTAAAGGGCTTGGGATTCAAAGCTAAAATTAGCATTATGGGTAGACAAGATCATAGTGAAAAGGGCTACTATAAAATCTCCCTTCAAATTAGTTTATGGAACTCAAGCTAGAATACCAATGCATAACCTTTTTCCAATTTACAAATTCATTTTACAAGAGGATGTGGATATACGTAACCTATGGAAGAAAGGATGGGGAAATTAGTAGAACTAGATGAAATTTGAATTCAAGCACAAAAACAAAATGAGAAAATGCAGTTACAAATGAAGTACTTGTTTGACAAAAAAACTAAGGATAGAAAATTCTAGATTGATGATATGGTTCTCATGTGATATTCTAGGAGCCAAGATAAAGGGAAACATGGAAAGTTTGAAGCCTTGTGGTTGGGTCCATTTGTCATCACAGGAAAGTGTGGAGAGAACTCATATTATCTATAGAATATGATTTGTGAAGAATAGGAATTTCTAGTGCGTGGACAATTCCTAAAACACTTTTTCTCCTAGAATAAATCAATTCCATGCAAAGTAGTGTAGGTTTCCTTTCCTTTCCTCTTATTTTCTTTATACTTGGTCTGCATCTCAAAGATTGTTTTTGGATTCTTGAAATGCCTAATAAGCCATTCATCCCCAACTAGAGCCACTATTAGAAGTAATAAAATTTATATAGTTTTGTAAAAATTGCTAAGTCCCAATCTTATAATCCTCTTATCATTCATCGAAAGGACCCTGTAAACATTACCATTGAGTCATGTTGCCATCACAATTATGTTATATCCCCATATCTTTTCCTAACAATGCGTAAGAGTCCATTACTGCACTCCCATAGGGGTTCTTGTTCAGTCCTAGAGATCCTTGGTAGGCTTGCAAGGTAAAGGAAGCAACATAAGCCTTTACTGCACTACTGTGGCTATCAACAAAGGTATATTCAAGATGGAAGCAAATAATCCACCTAACTACTAAAGTAACCCACAGCCCTATGATGAGTAAACCATGACATAAAAATGATTTATAGGGTGGTGGTAAAGGGTTTCGTAACCCGTATCCCCGCAACAAGTAAGTGGTAACATTAATAAGACATGCAGTGTAGTGGCATGGTCAGTATATAAAATTTATGTGATCTCGCTACCCCACAACGGTCTAAAAGTTTCATGACAGGACTACGGTATAGACTGGCAAGACATTTATATTGAAAATGGAAATGATTACACCACTTATCTTAGACCATTTGATCTTCCAAAATCAAGGGCATCTATTCAAACTCAAAAGAGAGATAGATTATAAAATATTTTTGCACGAGTTGACATTAATGGTGAAGTGATTGATCTTAGAAGTGAATATACTTAGAACTTGACGCCATTTCTTCAATCATTCTCAAAATCTCAATGTGCCAGAGGTGAAGGAAGTTGAAGAGGAAGACTTTGCAACTTTTATTTTATCGAGTAAGTACACAAATTCCATTCATATCAAATGTATAAGTGTTTAATCTACTGAATTATGCAAATAGAATTTTAGAAGGTTCAAATAAATGCAAAATTCACATCATGCCACCCAAGAAGAGTGAGCCTGCAAGTAAGAGAGAGGAACCTGCACCCCTAAAATAAAGAAGAGAACTTTACAACAATCTATACTAGATGTCTTGCCTAAATCAATAGATAAGAGGTACAAAAAGGTGTTTAGAGATGAAACTCACGGTTGCAGAGATGCAATTATTCCCATCTCAGACTGGGATCTATTCTGGTATTTTTATGATAAAAGAGAGGCTAAGATCCTAGCCTCAAACCATTGGACCTTGGATTTAGCCGAATTGGTGGTATCAAATTTCTTCATGGATGTGGAGTTCATTAAATTGTTTGTGCAACACTACCATCTTGCTACCAAAATTGTGAGAATTCTAGATGGCTCACCATTATGCTGAATAAGCAAGATCTTACTAAAGTACACCTACAAAAGAATGAAGAAGATTACAATAGACTTAGGAATACTTACAAGAGTGATGAGTTTATTATGTACATGAAAAGGGTGCCAACAAAAAAGGAATACCAAGCTCCCCTTCTTGCAACAAACCATTTTTTGTGGATAATTTTTAGTTGTACTTCAAAAGGACCTACTTTTCCTTATGCCAACTACTTGGGATAGATGCCTAGGACCAAATACTAGTCAGCCTTATGATGATGCAAATGAGAATACAAAACCTGAGGCTAACATTGAATTTGACTTTGTCTCTATGATTGAGAAGGGGTTACATAAGGAATTCTTACAAGAAAAAGAGAATAAGGCCCCCATTACCTTGAGATGTTATTATTTATTATGTCACTTAATCTTGTATCAGAACAAAGACAAATAGGCCCAGAGAATGAACCTAGGAATGGTTTATCAACAAGGTAATAGGTTACTCATGGAATATTGGTGCTATATCTAGGACAACAGATGTAAAAATAGCAACTATGTATCTTTCATGATGGTTTTTGGTAAGAATCATGGCTACTCTTGGTTATGTCTCACCAATATTACACCTAGAGATTAGAGAATTAATAAGACTCTTAGCATTGAAGCCAGATCAAGGGCACACCAACAACTTTGGAGACTGGTTCTCCTTACCCCATGGCCATACAGTAATTAGAATTTATGGATGCCCACAAGCTCCACATATTCTACCTAAATTTTTTCCACTTCGAATATCCTTTTTAGAGTTTATGTGGAAAATCTTATGGATGGAAAAGGAGGTCATGAAGTGACAAAAGAAAGGCACACTCTTTCTTGACCTGACTATATGTCGAGAATTCTCTATTGGATATGATACCCTCAAAGAATTGCAAGATTACATAAAAGGAAGATATTCATTAAATTATAAAATGGAATGGTTCTTTGACCCTGAACGAAATTTGAATTTTGTGAGACAAATGATTCTTACCAAAGCAAGGATTACACATGACATTGACTATGAATATGATGTAATAAGAAATTATGTCACCCCTTAGGAAGTATTCCAAAGAAGGAGAAAATGGGAAATCCTGATGAAATTGGAGGAAGAAAAGAAGAAAACGGATATTGATTTTTTTAGGATTCTATGTGGAAGAGGAAAACCATCTCAAAAGAAATTATTTAATGATCAAAAAATTTGAAAATATATATGGCAAGTCAATAATAGAGTCTGGAGGGCAGTCCCCAAACCCCACCAAGTTTCCCATTAAAAATCCAAGTAGAGTTGTAATTTCAGAGCCCCTAGATACTGCATCAGTACAATATGTCTCCTTAGACTCACCTCCAAAACAACCAAAGGCTAAAAGGCAAAAGGTATAGGATCAAAACCCCCTTGTATCATATGAGATATTTGAAGAGGTAGGGGATACAAAGGAGGTGGCCAGTGTGTTAAGACATCTAGAGGATGACATTGAGATCAACCAACCACTCCCTGAGCTTGTAACAAAGGATCACAAACCTGAAGCAAGAGTGGATGCACATATGCAAGGTGAGCAATAAATACATGAAGATGAGAGAGTTATTTCTTCTCATATTTATAGAAGATGATGAGTTTATTAAAACTCCAGAATTTAAAGACTTTTGGGTTAAGATGAAAATGAAAGAATTTGAAGAGAGAATTTAGATTAACAAGATTTGAATAGGAAAATCCCAATATGATACGATCATTGCTCAATATTTTAACGAGTTTAGAATAAATGAAATTGATATCAGCCCATAGGAGGAAAGAACAATGGTATTGAAGGGTAACATATTAATCATCCCTAGGATGGTGTTAAATAAAATGTTCTTACTTGATCAAATGAGGAATCAAGAAGATTACATGTTGGTTGTTGAATTCAACTCAAAGGAAGGGATGAGTGGTATAGGATACAATCCTAAGATTGAAACCCTAGCCTTTTGGGCTAAACAAAAGAATACAAAAAAAGCCCAGGTTGCTACATGTTGTACAGGAGATGAGAGGAGTTTCTATGGTCAAAAAACTTAAGGATACCTCAACATTGTAGGCTTCTACCATGACCATGCACTCAGCTATGTTCACCCATGATGTGGTCAAAGGTTTGGAGCTCAGATTAGTAGAATATGAAAAGGCACAGAATGAAATGAATGATGAGGTGAACAAGTTATTCATGGAAAATGTATAATTGAAATAACAGTTGGAAGGAGTAGGTCCTTCTCAGAGCATAGAAATGATATTATACTAGCCCTCCACAATCCCACAGATTGGAACAGATACAATTTCTGTTGATCAGATAAATGCATTGAAACAGGGCCTAGAATAAGAAATTGAGAGTTTGAAGAAACTCAATGAGGAGACCAAAGAAGGGGTGAAAAGGATTTTTTTTAGTAAATTGGAGAAGGTCTTGGAGCATAGAGTTAATATAATTGTGGATAAGATAGAGAATGTATATGAATTCTATGTTTCCCTATCTCAAGCACTTGAGAAAATGAAGGCCCATGTACCAATATTAGACCCCTTGTTTAAGAAGTGACAACCCATCGACCACACCCTGATGGCATTGTGCAAGGTCTTACAAAGAATTTTTGATGCTCCTGTAGCTTTAAGGAATATAAAAAATGGTAAAAGTGGTCATTGATGAGTTTCAGTATAAATGTAGGGAAAATCAAAAGATCATAGCAAAAATGGAGGCATTCCATACACTCAAACATTGGTTTATACCAAATATGTTGGGGGATGGTGATCATCTTAAGGAATTCAATGAGTGGAAAGGTGAATTCAATTAAATAGTTCCAAATTGTAATGTTCATTTATAGAAGGATCATGAGATGAATTTCCATAGTTTCAACTTAATTTTGGATGGGATGATTGCACTAGATTCAGGTTATTCTAAATTCATCACTGAAGCCAAGGGACTGCTAGACAACAGATGGAGAAGTCACTTGGCTAATATGCCACAGATCTAGGGATACAAATGGCCCAATGACTATATAGTGTTCCAATGGGAGCAGACATGGATTTCCTAGAAGAATAGGGCTTAAATTAGATATAGTGAAGTGCCAATCCTTGGATACATCATCAAGGAGAGAGGACCTTTACGATTATTAACAGAATTGAGATTTACTACAAGTGCTTTGACCTTTGATGTTTAAAATTTTTATGTTTTCTCTCATTAATTGTATTTTTTTAATTATGAATGAACTAGAAGATAACTAATAGTTTTAGTTTATACAAATGAAGGGGTAATTGGAAGGTTGTTTTGAATTGTAACGATCTGAAGCTTGTTGCTTCCCTCATCCACCTATAAGAGGGAAACCAAGATCGAGTTAGAGGGTAGAATAGAAGATAGTTGGGAGAAAGAAAATTTTGGTATATATTGTAAAATCTTTTTAACATATCAATGGAAATGAATCTATAATTTGGTGCCCAAATTTTTGTTTTTTTTTTTTGTTAAGATTATTGTATATGATTGTGTGGTTGTCTCTAATTTGATTTTTCCTTGTTATTCAAGTCAAGTGTATCAAGCATATATTTTGTTTGTCAAAGCACATTCATGTTTTGTGTGGCTCATTTAATTGGTTTCTTAAAGTAAGAATTAAAATCCTTTTAAATAAATCATAGTAACCTTGGAGGTCATTTGGATCAATAAGAAGAGTCCTATAATTACTTCATTGCACATTTATGCAAGTCATAAATATCTAAGTGCCAAATAACTAGAATTATAACCAGAAGGAGAACACACATCATTACATATTTTGACTCCATTTCCCAACAAGAAGAAGGAACCGATCATATCCATTCTAAAACAATATTTCATAAAATTTCATTTATACATTTTTTCAGTTGTAGAAATAAGAGTAGTAGTTAGTTTTGTATTATCTATTTCAAAGTTGCATGCCACTTTGAAATAGATTAGTAGAAGATGATTTAATTGAAAATATCAAATGAATATGATTTAGTTGAAAAAATTGTTGATCACACAAAATTTGAAAAAGGTTTCAATTTTCTTAATCATCACGATTCAATATCATAGACAAGCATTCATTGGTGAATAAAGGTACACCAGCCTAGGCATAGTAGAGCTTGAAGAGCAGGGAATTCCAACTAGGCTAGTTGATTCCATTTGTTAGCCATATCACTTGTTGAACCTGATCATCAAAGTCTGGCATACTTTTAGGGTTTAACAATTGGCTGATTTGGGAACCAATAGAACACATGGAACATTGTAGGTCTTCTAAAGAGTGCATTCACCATAGTATTCTTATTTCCCTTGATATATTCAATATCAAAATCATATGCATAAATTTTTTTTACCCTTTTTTTTGCTTTTCATTCAAATTTTGTTGTCTCGAGAAGAATTTTAGGTTGTTATGGTCTGTCTTGACCAAAAATCTTTTGCATATAGGAATTGTTGGAATTTCTCCAAGGCATGCATTATAGCTAGCATCTCCTTATCATATATGGGATATCATTTTTTATGGTCTCTCAATTTCCTTCTTTTAAACACTATAGGGTGTCCCCTATAACAGAGAACAAATCCAATCCCTTCACTCAAAGTATCACATTCTACAACAAATGGAAGTGAAAAAATAGGAATTGCAAGAACCAAATAAGAGCTCATTACCTCTTTCATTTCTCAAAGGTACTTTATGCTTTTGATGTCCATTCAAAGGCTCCTTCTTTAGTCAGATTGGTGAGATGTGCCACAAACTAAGAGAATCCTCTGGCAAACCTTTGGTAATAGCTACATAGTCCAAAAAAATCTCTTAGCTAAGACAAGTTTATAGGAGGTGGCTAGTCTAGAATGGCTTGGATCTTCTATTGATCAACCTAAACTCCTTTAGCACTTATGAAATATCTCAAATACAATATCTTGGTTGATCCAAACTCACGTTTGGACATATTTGCAAAGAGAGACCATTTTTCCAGAATTCAAAAGACTATGTCCAAGTGCTTCAAATGTTCAAGTCCCATGTTTTGCTATAGATAAAAATATCATCAAATAAAACCAACACAATATACCTTAATTTCTTACCAAAAACATGATTCATGCATGATTGGAATGTTTCTGGAGCATTAGTGAGACCAAAAGGCATAACTAGGAACTCAAAATTCTCATAGTGACATTGGAAAGCAGACTTCTAAACATCCTCTTCCCTTATTCAAATTTGGTGGTATCTAGACCTCAAGTCAATCTTTGAGAAGTATACCACACCATGTAGTTCATCAATCAACTCATCTATCCATGGTATGGGGTACCAATTCTTAATGATCTTTTTATTCAATGCCCGATAGTCTATGCACATTTAGATAGTGCCATATTTCTCGTTTACAAGCACCACAAAATATGTAAAAGGGATAGATATTGGTTTGATATAGACCATATCCAATAGATCCTTTATTAATTTCTTTATTTCTTCCTTATACATATAGGGATGGAAATAAGGAGTGGTCATAACAGGCTTTGATCCTAGTTCAAGTTCTATGATATGATGGAAACCTCTATCGAGTAGTAGTCTGAGAGGTATGTCACTAAAAACCAAACTATTCCTATCCAAAATATTCTATATATCAATATGAAATTGACCATTCTTACATTTTAAAGAGTCCTTTGAAATCACCAAACAACTGGTAGTCCAAAAAACTTGGTTCTTTTAGAAGATCCTTTCCATTCTCCTGGTTGAAACTATTTGTTGACCTCCATTAGACATTCCCTTTAGAACCATGTCTTTACCATTATATTTGAACTTGAGATCCATTGTTTGGTAGTTTGTGGTGTACTCACCCAATGAATGTAATCACTACAAGCCCAAAATCACATCAGTTTCACCCAAACAAAATACATAGAAATCATCACAAACCTTGTGATATCCAAATGTTATGTCCAACTTCCAAACTTTCTCCTTGTAGGGTAAGTTATACCCATCTAGCATAGTGATAGTGAATCCTTCAAAGTACTCTGCATCTAGCCTTCTTCTCCTCAAAATTCCTTCATCAATGAAGTTGTGATGGTTCCTCCATCAATCAAGACAATTACGCTTTGTCTCACAAGGACTCCCTAGACCTTGGAAGAATGGTATTTATGTGCACTACATAGAGATGCTAGAATTCCACCACTATCGTTCTCCTTATCTTCCTCCTCTAGAGGGATGTCTTCCATATCATGAAACTCTTTGAACCCATTTGATTTTGATTCTTTGTCAGAGATGACTTCTATATAGTGGACTTTCCATTTTATAAGACATTTGTGTCTTGAAACCCATGGTTGTCTACAAGAGAAACAAAGTTTCTTCCTTCTGAGCTCATTCTTGGCCTCATCATTACCCTTCTTAGGTGCAACAGGGAGAGCCAATTTCTGAGCAATCCAAGGCTTCTTTTGGAAACTCCTTTTTTTCTTATTCCTTATTAAAAGTTTTGATTTCTACTAAGGAACAAAATTATCTAGATCAAAAGCTTTTTGGATAGACTCCTAAAGTGTTGAGAGGTTGAATGCTTTCACCAAGCCTTAAGTGAATAGGACTATGATTCTCTTATCTAAGATGTTAATTACCATGAATAATAACCTCTAGAAATCTACAACATTTTCTTCCATACTTCCTTTTTGCTTGAGGTAGGTCAATTCTCTAAAAATTTCCTTTGGATCTCTCTTATCAAATCTTTCAACTAATCTGCTATATAATTTATCATAATATTTGATCAATTTCTGGCCTTGAGTGATCAAACCATGCTACCACCAATCATGAGAAATTCCTTCCAAATGTAGGGTGGAAAATTTTACAACATCTTCCTTGAATATTGGCTTGAGTTCCAAATATGTATCAAGTTTTTGCAAACATGCCCTAGCAGCCCTTTTCTTAGATCCATTAAAAGGGGAAATAGATAGGTTTCACAATGAGTGCCCCCAATTATTTTGGCTTTAAGTGAATGGTAGGTTCCCCTTTTATTTTTCTTCATTTCCATGAAATCTCTCAAAGAAAAGATCTCTTTGATCGGAGGGTCCAAATCCCTATATTCTTCATAATGTCTTGAGATGTCCTCTTGGAGGGTAGTATCTTCCTCTCAAACTTCTTCCACACTTTAAATGAACTTAGGCATAAGGGGCCTATTATTGAAGTTAGTTCTATAAATTTTTGTAGCAATCACCTTCTCCTTCCCCTTTCCACCACTCACTTCATTAGACATTCCAACTCCATTAGTACTATCATTTTCCTTTCTTACATCAGTCTGCATCAATTGAAACATCTGACCAAACATGTTTGAAAGTTTAATTTTCCCTTGTATTATCCTCAAATTTTTCTTTGGCTTCATCATCCTCCATAGTTTCTCCTTAACCCACTTTCTTTAGTTTTCTCCTCTAAAGCCTAATGTCCCTTTCAATTGGCAACATTAATCATTATAAAACCTTACAAGCTGGAAAAATATTTCTCTAATACCACTGTAATGTCTCTATTATATATTTTTAACAATTATTGATTTGTAGATTGAATTCAAAACACAACAAATAGGAACATGAGATATTAATCCAAATTATGAAGAGAAATTTAGAATTTATGTATAATATATTGATTAGAATTAAAAAAAATGATCCAAAATGATTAACAATTATTTCCATAGATCAAATAGAAATAGTACCAAATTTCTTACAGAATATTTCAATCTCAAATGCAATCCCTAAATGATAATTCCCTCAAGAACCAAATGGATTTCATCCTATGATCCTAGAGAACACTGGGTTTTTGTCCAATGAACACAACTCTTGTGGGTTTTCATCCACAAAAGGAAATATAACACAAGTGTCCCAAATTCACAAAAAAATGACATAATAATTTGACACCCTTACATGAACTGATTTCATATATTTGTATGCTAACAATCCCCTTTAAGGAATAGGTTGACCTTGAGCCCAATTGGTGCCAAAGCCCAAAATTTGAATTCCCAAAATGCTACATTAGGTTGGCCTTAAGGCCAACATTGATTCCTTTGGAATAAGCATACCATCCTGCATACCTATCCACATGCATGTCTTTCCCTCTCCAACTTCCTGAAACTTCGTCATTACTATTGCATGATCCCATGATGTCTTATCCTTTAAGCCTATAGAAGTGGATACTAGTTGACTAGCACAGTCACCTTCTGGTAGAAATAAATTTTTGTTGCCCAATCCTTCTTACTTAAGATTTGGATACAATGTGCAAGTGTCATAATAGGTTCTTTGTTCCAAACCACACATTTAAATGTGCTCATGCAAAGGAATGTGGAGGGATTCCTAGAATTGATCCTATTCTGGCACAATGAACCTCAACTAACCATCTTATAATGGTGATATCTTCTCGATAGATGATCCTTTTTCCCATGACTTTTGGATATGTTTTGGGTCCTTTACTATGGATGATATGTCCCAAAACATAGACTAAGATGATCTCCTATTTAGGAATGTGGTAGGACTATTGAATTCCATTCTACCACAACTTTTCTAGAAAAATGACATGGCAGTCCTCAACATCAAGGGAGGAAAAATAGAATTGATTGTAGTGTGTGAGTTCCACATGTGGATGAAGATGTCGATTCTTTGCATTTTTAATATGTAGATAGAGGAGAGGTTCTTGTTACCAGAAGATCTTTGCTAAATGAGGAGAGAGAGCTAGCTCAAAGGAAGAATTTGTCACACAAGATGTAAGTGTGAAGGTAAATTTTTCAATGTGATTATTGATGGAGGTAGTATTAATAACCTTGTTTCAGATGAAATGATTAGTAATTTTTAGTTGAAGAGAAGAAGCCATCTAAATCCATATCGAATTGCTTGGTTGTAGAAGGGCCATAAAGCTTTGGTCAATGAACAATGTTTGGTAAAGTTTAAGATTAGAAATTATCATGATGAGGTACTATGTGATATTATAACTATGGATGTTTTTCATATGTTGTTAGGGAGACTATGATAGTTTAATCAATGAGAAATATATGATGGACATGCCAACACTTATTCCTTTAAAAATGATGGAGTTCATCATAAGTTGAAGCCCCTGAAAGAGGTGGAGGAAAAGTTATACAATAGTGCAAAAATCTATTTAGTTGATGGATGAAATTTATTCAAAGGTATGAAGCATAGACATATGTGTTATGATTTGATTCCTAGAGTTGATAGAGAAGATGATAAATATATACTTGAAGAGGTTTCAGATTTATTGGATGGGTTTCAAGATATTGTATTTGATAATGTACCTGAGGGTTTACCTCTAGTGAGAAATATTAGTCATCAGATCATCCTGATTCTTAGAGCCATTTTTCCAAATAAGGTAGTCCATTGAACGACTCCAACAAAGAATGAAGAGTTAAACATACAAGTGCAAGAGTTTTTGTGGAAGGTAATTGTTGGAATTTCATGCCACCCTTTGATAAATCATCATTGATAACCAATCTGAGAGATCCTACATGGTCCATCTTGCATGAATTCTCCTTTAAGGTTCCAAAAAGTGGCTAAGTGTTGTGTTTTTGGACCTTTGGTTTGTCACTAGCTTTCTTCCTTGCATCCCTCTTCTATTTCCCATGATCTTATTTTTCTTCTTCTTCATTTCTTTCCATTTCTCTTCCTAGATTTTCAAGTTTCGCCTATCCTTCCTTTTGAAAATCAATTGAGTGTTGATCTTTTGGGGGGTCCAACTTTGGCCTTACCCTTTACCTCTTACCTTTGTTATGGTAAGAGGTAAGCCCTCCATCTAACCCTTGACCCTGAATATGTTCTCTGGAAAAGCGACTAAGTGTTTTCTTTTGAGTTTAGGGATAAGCCATCCCCTTTATCTCTTACCTTGGTTAAGGTAAGAGGTAAGACCTTCCCCTGACCCTTGATGTGCTTTTGGAAAAACAACCAAGTGTTTATTTTCTGGGCATTGGGGATCACTCTTCCCCTTTACCATTCACCATTTCATGGGAAGAGGTAAGTCATAAGGCATACACTCAATGCTCAACTCCAAAAAATCTCTCTTCCCTTTTTTCTTCTTCTTTAAGCCCCATTTGCTTCTCAAAATTTTTAACCTTGTCTCACATGATCCCCTTTCTTACAAATCCATCTAAGCAATTTTTTCAAACTTTCAGATGTTGGACTTGTGTCCTACCTCTTATCACTTTGCCTTGTCTTTGGTAAGCGGTAAATAGTAAGCTAGACTGTCGAATCTCGATGCTCGATGCATTTCTACAAGCGGAAGGAAGAAACCCTAATATGTGATGACTGCCACCCCAACACCAGTTTGGTATGAGGTATGAAGGATGCCCAAGGTCTAATGTTTGACAAGGTGTTTCTTTTTGGGCCTATGGACCATTTAATGATGTAAAGGTTTTTTTTGAGCTTGATGCTCTGACCTTTCTGTGGATTTGGCATGTTTTTTGGGAGATGCCATGAATGCTCAATCTAACTTTTGTGTGGCCTATTTTGATTTCTAGACTTCAAGGATAATATTTATTGCTCCCTTGACTTCTGTAAGTGGATTTTATGAGCACCCATGCTCATTTATTGTTGTTTTTTTGACTTTCCTAATGGATCCATGCCCTAATCATGATTTTCATAGGAGGGCTTCATCCTTTTATGCATAGACTTCATTGTTAACCCTGGTTAGGGTTAGGGTTCGTTTTATGGTTCTAAGTTATGTCTGATCTATAAATTGAAGAAATGTATTCATTTCAAGGGTTATTCCTCTGGCTCCTTCAGGGTTTTTCTTTGGCAAACTTATGCATTTTTGCATCTTTTTAATTGTAAAGATTGGATTTTTCCTCTTCATTAATAAAATCAATCAAGCTTGTCTCTTCTTAACTATGTTATGTTTGTGTAAGTTCATTTCCTTCATATCTAACTGTTTGTTTGTATTTTTGTGCATGCATGTTTGAGTTAAATTTTTTATAGTTGCTATTTTTAGAAACTTATTCTCCTTCCAACAACTTTTCAAACACTAACCTTCTAGTATACCTTTGGGAATCTATGAAAAAAGAGAGTTGTGTGAGCCCCCTGGTCCCTCATCAATGATGCACTGAGCGACCTTGGTTAGGAAGAAATGAATTTTCCATCTTGGTGTATCACCTCTATTTACCTTTCATACATTCCTTTTCCCCTTTTCCTTGAGTTATTAGAGTAGGATAGGGGTAGGTTTTCATGTGTTGGGTTGGAACAACATATTGCACTTGGATCGAAAGAGGAAGTCAACCTTCTCTGGAGATTCAACCTCATATGCACAAAGGTCCCACACCTTGACCTATTGGTTCCTTTGTATCAATGAAATCTGAACTTCATGTTCAGTAGGTACAATTTCATGTGACAACAGTTTTTGGCATGCTCGATGGGACTAATTTCTCTCTGTTGTGGAATTTGGTGTTTTCTCCAACATATTTTTGAGGCATTCCTTTTAACACCATGGCGACTCCATTCAAAATCTATTGGTTAAGCAGTGCTAGTTTTTTTTCATCCTATTGAGGAAGTGGTGCCTTCTTCAACATTTTAGCCTTTGGAGGTGGTTCTACAAGCACCTAGCGACTTTGCAATATCCATATTTGGGTGACTCTTCTAGTATGTACCCAAAATATTTGGTTGGGTAGTCCTCTGCTTTCCTTTTAAATTTGCAAAGTGTTTCTTGTCATTACCATGCATAAATATGTCAATTTTTTATGGAAACCATATGTACACTTCCCAATTTCATGATAATGCCAACTTTGTTCCTCCCCATTAGCCATATCAAGCCGGTTATGCCTCCCCTTTCACTTCACAGAACCCTGCTATTGTGTGTTCCCAACCTTCTTAAAATTCTTACAACCCACCTCGCCCTTCTCAAACTTCCTAGATGCCTACATATTCCTATCAACAATCCTAGGAGGCTCCTTACTCTTCCTTTCAACCCCAAAATATGAGTGAACTCATGTCCATTATGAGGGATCTCCATATAAAATTTGACCTACAACAAGAAGAGTGGGCTAATCAAGTCTATCAAGGGTAGCAAGATTTTTTTCCCACAATAGGATGAGATTGTTCACCAAGCTCACTATCCTCAATAGTAAAAAAGATATAAGATCAGTGGAGGTATGAGTAGTTGTTTGAGGCACAAAGGAGGAAACAACAAGAAGAGTATACAACAAGACAAGATGTTGCTAGGAAAGAGAAACTTAGGCTTTCCCTTTCTCTAGCACAAATGAGTAAAACTTAGGTAACCCCTTGTGTTCCTAGTTTCAAACAAACACCTCCACTTGTTCAAGAACAACTTGCTAAGGAGGAGGTAAGAAAGCATAAGTTTGTAAGTTCAAAGAATCCTAAAAAACATCTTGAAACTTATATTAGCCCTCCTTTTTTTCCAAAATAACCTATTATGCAGGAGGTATGCAAGCACAAAAATTTTAGTTTCAAGAATCCTAATCAGTCCCTTGAAACTCCAAAAGAACCTCGTGTGCCATCAAGTAGAACTCCTATGTTGGAGAACCCAAGTTTTGAGAGCCTCCATTCCTCAAAATAACCAATCCTTGAGTAGTGTAATCTTTTTACTCCTATTGAGCATCCCCTTCTAGAATCCCAGCAAGATTTTCAATGCCCTTTTGACCATTTTGCTCCCCCTATAGCTATTAGACTGTTTAAAGGTGGACCTATTATATGGGATCCTAATTGGTTAGAAGAATAGAAGAGGGAGATATTTTGGGATAGGGTTGAAGAGGTTGTTCTTGAGGAGCCTTTGTGTGCTCTAGAAAATGAGTGTTTAATGTTACTACAAGAAAAAGTTGAAGATAACCAGTTGCAAGAGCAATACACTAAATAGGTAGAGATAATTGATGCAATAGAGGAATCATTCCTCTCATTTGACACCATCCCTTATTTTGTTGAAGATGAGGAGGATATATCACATGTTCCTACATTAATAGAGACCTTTAAGAATCTTGGTCCCAGCTTGATGGATAAAGACAAATCCATGGTTTTGGAGCAACAACAACATATAAGTTCAACCCCTATTATTGTGGATGAAGATCCACAATCTATCGAGGTCTATAGTTTTGAGGTGGAGGACCTCTTTTGGGATATTATAGAAACCTTTTGTTTAGTTTTAAATGTCAAATCATCACCCCCAGAAGAGGAGCTTTGTGGGAAGTAGCCTAAAAGTGAAGAAACAATAAAGGATGTGGTATCCATTACATACCAAGAGTCTATTTCTATTGTAGCTAGTTTCCAAGAGGAAATTAAAATAGAGATACAAATTGAAGAATTCAATTCTTCACCCAAAGTTTCTACCAAATATGAGGTTTGTGTTGATGAAGTGTGCATCAATGCAAGTAATTATGATGTATGTTGGTTTTCTATTGTCCTTGAATGTAGCAATGTTGCATATGAGGTCTTCATTCAAGGTGAAGATATGACCTTTGACATTATGGATAATGTGACTGAGTTAGAATGCTTCACATGGGACCAACATGCTGAAAAATCCCCCATTGAGCATCCACACATTTTCCTAGAGAGCGATGTTCCTATTGCTCAATTTGATAGTATGCTTGACCTTCAAATATTTTAATTTGGGGTGAATGAGGAAGGCCTTTCATGTGCAAATAAAAAAATAGGTTTGGCATATTTTTCATCACCATGTGAGCTAGAAACTCTCTTTTTGTTTTAGTTCATGCAATGAGGAGGTCAATGGTCATGGTAATGGCCTATCCTTTTGTGAAGTGAGATCTCTTCCCTCTACATCTAGTTTTCTCTCGGATGCTAACCTATCTTCAAAATAGTTCACCCCTATTGTTGTATGTTCACCTAAGGTACTAATGTTAGATGAATTTGATACTTGCATTAAATGGTTCCCTTGCAGTGGAAACATTTACAGTGAAGTGATCCTTCACCTTGCAGGAATTTTGTGTAGTCCTATGCATGTTGGCAATAGTTTTTAGTGGTTGTAGTTGGGTGAGGTTTGCAACTACGGTTTGTGTTAGATCAGCTCCTTCAAAAGGTTCATCTTTGATAGAGGCAAATTTCTATTTTTTCTTCTTGTTAGTTTCGTGTATATATTGTAGTTATTTTTCCTTCCATGCAGTGCTCTTGCATACCCTACATTCTCCTTAAGGGAATATATGTTCCTAATTTCCATTATTTCCTTCAAGGCCAGGCCTGCACATGTTTTTTTTTCCCCTTGGGAGGCCCAGTTGTGAAGTTTTACCCTCATGACTTTGTGCCTAATGGACTGATAAAGCCATTGGATTCCATGATTAAAAGGAAATCATCCCATAAAAATAAGCATAAATATTGAAATTTCTTGTCGCCCTTTGATGACCCATCATTGATAACCGATCTCAAAGATCCTACATGGGCCATCTTGCATGAATTATTCTTGAAGGTTCCTAAAAGTGGTTAAATGTTGTGTTTTTGGACCTTCAAGATTTCACTTTCTTTCTTCCTTGCATCCCTCTTCTATTGCCCTCAATCTTCTTATTCTGCTTCTTCCTTTCTTTCCATTTCTCTTCCTAGCTTTTCAGGTTTCACCCATCGAGATTAACCCTTTCCATCTACTACCTATCTTCCTTCTAAAAATCAACTAAGTGTTGATCTTTCAGGGGTCAGACTTTGGCCTAACCCTTTACCTCTTACCTTTGTTATGGTAAGAGGTAAGCCCTCCATCTGACCCTCAACCTTCAATATGTTCTCTAGAAAAGCAAACAAGTGTTTTCTTTTTGGAGTTCAAGGATCAACCATCCCCTTTACCTCTTACCTTGGCCAAGGTAAGAGGTAAGACCTTCCCTTGACCCCTGATGTTCTTTTGGAAAAACAACCAAGTGGTTTTTTTTTTTGCATTGAGGATCAGTCTTCTCCTTTACCATTTATTGTTTCATGGTAAGCGGTAAGTTGTAAGGCATCCACACGATGTTGAAAACCCAAAAATATATCTTCCCTTCTACCTTATTCTTTAAGCCCCATTTTCTTCTCAAAGGTTTTAACCTCCTCTTCTAGAGTCTGCTTTCTTCCAAATCCTTCTAATTCCTTTGTTCAAACTTTTGAATGTCAGACTCTTGTCTTACCACTTACCACTTTTCCTTGACTTCAGTAAGTGGTAAGTGGTAAGAATGACCACTGAATCCTAGCACCCATACCTTCCTACAAGGGGAAGAATGCAACCTTGATATGTGATGACCACCCCTTGAAGCTAGTGTGGTATGAGGTAAGAAGGATGCTCGAAGCCCGATGTCTAACAAGGTGCTACTTTTTGGGCCTATAGATCATTTAATGATGCAAAGGTTTCTTTTTGGGCACAACGCTCTAACCTTTCGATAGATTTGGAGTATTTTCTAGGTGATGCCATGAATTCTTAATCTAACTTTTAAGTGGCCTATTTTGATTTCTAGACTTCAAGGATGACATTTATTGCTCCCATGACTTCTATAAGTGGATTTTATGAGTACCCATGCTCATTTATTGTTGTTTTGTTGACTTTCCTAATGTATCCATGCCCTAATCATGATTTCATGGGAGGGCTACATCCTTTCACGCAAAGAATTTATTGTTAACCATGGTTAGGGTTAGGGTTCAGTTTATGGTTCTAAATTATGCATCTTCTAGAATCTTTGACTTGTCACATCAAGTCACATGTGACAAACTCCCACCTTTTTGGAGACCCTCTCTTATCCATTAGATTCTCCCAAGCATGTGAATTTTTAATTCACATTTATAACTCCAAGGAATCTTCTCATCTCCCAATGTACTTCCAAGGTACATGTCCTTCCTCCACATCATGTACTCTCCTTCCACATCACCTACACATCATCTCACCCTTAGCCATCTCACATTCCACATGTCAAAATGTGAGGGCTTGTGAGTCCTCAACTCACCTTAGCCCTTCATCTTGGCCTTGTTAGATAAATCTCAACCATTGAATTCTCTAGAGAATTTAAGTTTATATATAAATACCCCCTCCTCTAAGGCATTTTACAAGACTTAGCCATTTTGCAACTAAATGCTACTATTTTGTGCACTCATCTAGCCATCAATTTCATCCATTTGCATCTACATTCAAGCATATAGTTAAATCTTGCATTTAGTCATTTCAAGAGCCATCAAGGAGCATACAAACCAAATCAAAGTCAAGGTCCAACCAAGGAGTTTCAACTGCAAAGGGGAGGTATATCTACTTGCAATCATTTTACACTTTTTCTCTTTGCATTAACAAATTTCTTAGGCTAATCTTGAGGTGTTTCTTTATGTTTCTCCATTGCATTTTAGTTGCTTAGAATAGGTTAAACATTTTGATATCACATTTTTGGCATGCCCGTTGGGACCCACAAGTGGGTTCCTCAATTTCACGTTTGTTGTTGTTGCGCTTTTTGAAGGAACATGTCACAGAAGGGCGACTACACCCTCCTGGTGACCGCAGAAGGGCGACTGCGCCCCTAATTTACCGCAAAAGGGTGACTGCACCCCCTGAGTCACTACAGAAGGGCGACTGTGCCCTTTGATTTTATGCAAAAGGGCAGTTGCGCCCTCTCATTTTCGGCAGAAGGGTGACTACGCACCTTGGTTAAATTTTATGCGCTAACACTTTTCTGCAGAAGGGTGACTACGCCCCTTGGTTAAATTTTATGTGCTAATACTTTTCTACAGAAGGGCGATTATGCCCTCCTGTTCACTGCAGAAGTGCAATTGTGCCCTCCTGTTCACTGCAGAAGTGCAATTATGCCCTCCTGGTCACTGTAGAAGTGCAATTACACCCTCTTGTTCACTGCAGCAGTGCAATTGTGCCCTCTTGTTCACTGTAGAAGTGTAATTACGCCCTCTTGGTCACTGCAGAAGTGTAATTGTACCCTCCTGGTCACTACAGAAGTGCAATTGCGCCCTCCTAGTCACTGAAGAAGTGCAATTGTGCCCTCTTGTTCACTATAGAAGTGTAATTGCGCCCTCCTGTTCACTGCAGAAGTGCAATTGTGCCCTCCTGTTCACTGCAGAAGTGCAATTACGCCCTCCTGGTCATTGCATAAGTGTAATTGCACCCTCCTGCTCACTACAGAAGTGCAATTATGCCCTCCTATTCACTACAGAAGTGCAATTATGCCCTCCTAGTTACTGCAGAGGGACGAATACGCCCCAAAACAACACATTTTGAAAGGTAAAACAACCATTTTAGCTTCATTTTTGCTCCCATTTTTTGTTGTTTTCATATACTAACCCCCTAACACTGTTTCTTGCAAGGATATTTGTATTTTTGCTAACTTTCTGCAGCATATTCTTGTGAAATTGATGAAGAAAGCGAGATAAAACAACTAACATTTGCTTGCAAGGCTATCCATTCGCTCATATTTTTAAAGCTATCCTTGTTGTTTTTGTTAATATGAGAATATAGTTTAATTAGGGGAAGTAATATTCATTGCTTGTTGTTTCTATCTTTTTGTGTTACCCAAAGGGGGTATTAGTTTGTTTTCACTTTCCCCTTGCACTTCGTGTGAGCCTGGGGAGTAGTTGGAAACGATTGGTGCTTTCTTTCTAGTGGGACCTACTTGGGGATTTCATCACCCTAAGGGACGATTCCAACCACGCGTACCAACGGGGTATACAAAGGGGGGAGAGAAAAAGTTGTACCCTAATCCAGTCGCATCGTAATTGGTAGAGCATCGAAGCTAGGGTGATAACTAGATAGACGTGAAGAGTTGGTCTGAGCCCTTTAGTATCTCGCTGGGGTTCCCGACTCACGCTTGTGACAGACTAGTGTTCACGGTTGTGCCTCACGTACCGAGAGTATATCAAGGACTCCCTATACAACTTGTGCATCCTAGATTAAGACCACGTTGGCCATACCCTTAACACTAATCATAGGATTGTGTTTGCTTGAAAGTGTTTTCTTGTGAGAAACCAGTAAACTTTTTGATAAATTGGCCTTATTATTGTCATTTTAAAGTCCTTTCCATAACCATTTTCATCAAACCAAGTCCCTGTTTACTACAGAAGGATGACTACGCCCCCTGATTTACCGTAGAAGAGCAACTACGCCCCCTGATTTACTACAGAAGGGCAACTGTGCCCCCTGATTTACTGTAGAAGGGCAACTGCGCCCTCCTGGTTACTGCAGAGGGGCAAATTTTCCCTCCTGAGCAACCAAAATCTCCTTGTTTAGCTTCGTTTAGCCTCTAAACCATCATTTAATCATTCCAAACCTCTGTATCATCATCCCAAGCCTCCGTTTTGTCATTCTAAACCTTCGAAAACCTCCATTTGATCATTTTAAATGCCATTTTTACCATTCCAAACCTTCATCTAGCCATTCCAACATCTGTTTGACCAAGTAGTGTTTCATCCCTTTCAATCCTCTATTTACTCATTTCGAGTACTCTTTCATCCATTCCAAGCATCCATCTCCTCATTCTGAGAGTTGTTCATCCTTTCCAATCAATCATTTACTCGTTTCGAGCTTTCAATCATTCATCCATTCTAAACAGTCATTTACAAGTTTTGAGTGCTTGTTCATTCATTTTTCCCAATCCAATCATCTATTTCCTCAATCTGATTATCTAACACCCCATTCCAATCACCTGTCTCTTACAGCCCATTTTCCCACTTAAAGAGTCCCCAAAGCAATGGGGCGAATCTGCCCCTCTGTGAGGGCATAGTCGCCCCTCTGTGCCCCTGAAAAAGGGCGAATCTACCCCTCTGTGAGGGCATAGTCGCCCCAGAAGGGGGCATAGTCGCCCTTCTGTAAGGGCATAGTCTCCCCTCTGTGAACCAACCGACCGGTGGAACCAATCCCATCATATCTTTCAATCCAATCCTAATTCTGAGCCATCGTTCACTCATTCTTAGTACTCATTTGTCTATTTTGAATCTTCCTCCCCTCGTTCTGAGAGTCATTCATCCATTCTGAGCACCTATTTTCCCATCATCAACACCTTTTCGTAAGCCATCATTTCATCACCAAAAAAACATAAGTGACATTTAGAACATCATTAGAGTCCATATCCAATATCGGACCATCTATCCCAATCACCTAGACCTCATTTTGAGAATTTTGATTTTTGTGTCGAAACTTCTGGAGGCCATAACTTTTGACTCGGGTGTCCATTTGAGCTGAAATTTTATGGGTGGTTGCATTATGAGATGGCATGTAGATTCCCAACGGACTAGAAGTCCCTCGGATCCTGTTTTGCCACATTTTTCGTGGCCTCAAACTTCCATCTTAACCCTCAAAATTGCAATTTAGTGTTTTTTTTTAGTTTTTGAAAAATCGTTTTCGTTAATAACTCGAAATGCATGTCTCAAATTTGGGATGTTAGTTGGCAATTCATCCTATCTTAGTTTTGGGTTATTTTTGGGAAAAAAATGAACTCTCAGAAGTATGTCTGTGAAGTTTCCTAAAATGCAAAAATCTGACAATTTTTAAAAATTCCCAAATCTAGAAAAATTTGATTGTCAGCACCTTACATTCTTTAAACCCCAAAATTTTGTGTAGAATCAATCCCATCACATCCTCCAATCATTATAAGCTTCAACCCAATCCTAATCTGAGCTTTAATATAATCCCAATCTGAGCTTAACCAAAACCCTAATTTGAGCTTTAGTCATTTCAACCTTTCATTCATCCATTATGAACAGTTGTTCTCCCTTTTCAATCATTCGTTTACTCATTCCGTGTAAACACTCATATATTTTTAACCTTCATCTATCGTCTCAAACTCTGGTTTAGCCATTCCGATCATCCGTTTACTCGTTCCGGTAAACATTCATCCATCTCAAACCTCCTTTCATCATTCTAAACTCTCGTTCTATCATTCTGATCATTTGTTTACTCGTTCTGAGTAAACATTCATCCATTTCACACCTCCTTTCATCATTTCAAACTCTCGTTCTATCGTTCTGATCATCCGTTTACTCGTTCCAAGTAAACATTCACCCATTTCACACCTCCTTTCATCATTTTGAACTCTCGTTCTATCGTTCTGATCATCTGTTTACTCGTTCTGAGTAAACATTCATCCATTTCACACCTCCTTTCATCATTCCAAATTCTTGTTCTATCGTTCTGATCATCCATTTACTCGTTCCGAGTAAACACTCATATATTTCGAACCTTCATCTATCGTCTCAAACTCTGGTTTAGCAATTTCGATCATCTGTTTACTCGTTCTAAGTAAACATTCATCCATTTCATGCCCCCTTTCATCATTTTGAACTCTCGTTCTATCATCTTGGTCATTCGTTTACTCGTGCTGAGTAAACATTCATCCATTTCACACCTTCATCTATCATCCCAAACCCTTGTTTAGCCATTTCGATCATCCATTTACTCGTTCCGAGTAAACGTTCACCCATTTCAAACTCCTTTCATCATTTCAAACTCTTGTTCTATCATTCTGATCAATCATTTACTCATCCCAAGTAATCGTTCATCTATTCCAAACCTTCATCTTCTTGTTCCAAGAATCATTCATCCGTTGTGAGCAGTCATTTACTCGTTCCGAGTAGTCATTCATCTGTTTCGATCAATCGTTTACTTGTTTTGAGTATTCGTTCATCCATTTTCTATCATCCATTTCTCCAATCAAATCATCATTTTCCCCATCCAAATCCCTTGAACTTTGTCTCGGGTTATTATCCAAATTGACCTAAGTATCTGATCTGATCATCATCATCAACATCCGCTTAGGATTGTCATCCATCCTAAGTCAATCATCATCATTGGCCCAATCAATCCATTTTCAATCTCAAAGTGGATTCGGTACCGCAATCGTCTGTTTATCCTTTAACCCGATCAATCAACATCCTACATCACCTAGGGTAATCTCTAAACAAGGTTTACAGTCCCTTTCATCATCCTATCCGATCCCTCAGTCTATATTATCAATCATCGACCAATCCAATCCAATCCAATCTAATCGCATCCCTATCCAATCACCTTCGACCTAATCAATCTACTTCCATCTCGAAGCATATTCGGTGTCGTAATCATCCTTTGATAATAAAATCCGATCGTTAGAATCAATCCCATCACTTCATCCAATCATCGTAATCTAAGCTTTAATCCAATCCCGATCTGAACTTAACCTAAATCCCGATTTGAGCTTTAGTCCATCCCCATCCATAATATTTTATCCATCCTCCTTATCCTTTCACCATTATGAATCCTTATCTCCATCAATAGTGGTCAAGGGAAAACCTAATTATGTTGACAACGATAACGAAAGTCTTGTCGATCAAGAAGAATGTGACATAGATCCCCTTGACACTATCATTGCTAGTAAGCTTTCTCCACCCACTTTCCAAAATCCAATCACCCCTTTGAGTTATCCCGTTATGTCTTCATCCATGCCTAATCATGCTCCTTATGCTACCTTTGACAAGGGATATCCATCACATCCATCACATCCATCATATCCTTCATCTACATCATCCCCTTATCCAACACTTGTATCCTCTTATCCTAGTCTGCCATCACAATACCCCTATCCTAATCCCCCATCCACATCCTCCTATCTCAATCCTTCATCCGCATATACCCACTACCCTAATCTTCCATACCAATCTGCTCACCCTAATCCTACATTCACACCTTCCTATCCTAATCCAACATCCACACCAACCTATCCTAATATAACATTCACACCTTCCTATCCTAATCCAACACCCAGACCAACCTATCTCAATCCGCCACCCCAATCTTCCCATCCTAATCCACCATCCCAATATCCTTACTACAATCCACCACTTGCATCCTCATGTCCTAATTCACCATTCCAATACCCCTATCTTAACCCTTCATCTAATCTTAATCCCCCTTCTATTCCCAGTTTTGCATCTAATCCCATTCCCCCATCTAATCCTAATCCACCAATCCCTAGTCCTAATCCCCCACCAATCCATAATCCTTCATCCACTCCTACCATGCCATCTCAGCCTAGAGTATTCAAGTTTCTCACTCCAGAAGTTCTCCAAGGACTTATAACAAAGAAGACATCTCCCACTCCACACCTTGAAATTATGGAACCATGCCATCCTAACCCATCATCCATGGTCACTAGTTACGAGACCCTTCTCCACCCAACACCTATCATTGATGATACCACCCCTAGCACCACTCAAACCATCGAAACCATCACATCCTCTGAATCCACTAAGCCCCCATCTCCTACCATCACATCCTCTGATTCCACTGATCCCCTATCTCCTACCATCACATCCTCTGAATCCACTGAGCCCCCATCTCCTACCATCACATCCTCTGAATCCGCTGAGCCCCCATCTCCTACCGGCACATCTACCGAACCCATTGAACACCCACTTCCTACTTCTGACGAAACCCAAATCAAATCCACTAAAATCCATTCCCATGAATGTTTTGAATCCTCCATCCCTCCATCTTCCCCACTTGAAGAGTCCCACCAAGACTCCATTATCATGCCTCCCGCACATGATGAGTCATTCCAAGAGCCTAATCCAAAGCATGCCAACATATCCCCTTCTTCAGATCAAGATCCTACCATCCCATCTAGTCCACCTCAAGATCACAGTCCCCCATCCATTCCATCCCATGATCCCCTTGTCATTCAAGTTTCCATGCCTCCATCTCCATCTCCATCACATGATCCCACTACCAAAAATCTAGATCCTATAATATCCCCTAATCCCTCTCCCGATACAACCCATCCAAATGCTGCTATCCCATCACCTCCCTCTCATGGTCCCCCATCATCGCCTAAAACTACTATCCCCACACTGCTTGCATATCCCCTTGGTACTCTCACATTATTCCATGGTGGCCTCCTTGCAGAAGAAAAACATAGTGTATTTACCATCCATCATCCTCCACCTAATAATGGACTCGCATCATGTTTTCAGAATAACGCAAATCCTATCATGGATCGCATGCTCAAGAAAATGAACTATTAAGGAAAAGGTCTAGACCTTCATGAGCAAGGTATCTTAGAGCCCATCCAAGTCAAAGAACAAATCAACATGCAAGGTCTTGGACCTATTTCCCAAGACTCACAATCTAAAGATGTTGGTACAACCTCTAGACGTCCTCAACGAGCCTCTTCCAAAATAAATATAGGCTCTTTCCACCACTCCACCAAAGCATATGTTGCCAGCCCTCCTCCTCTATCGTATCGCCTCAAAACAACCGTCCATATTCCTCCTTCATCTACTCCATCCATTTTGGGTCCTTACATCCCTCCATCTACCATCTCCAATCCTCCATCTACCATGCCCATGTTTCCTCCAGGTCCTATGTCTATTCTGGGCCCCTATATCCTAAAATCACCTCCTCCATCTCATCCTATCCATCTCATCCATCATAAACATCCCTCTCGCATATCCCATAATCAGGATCAACAAAGGAACATACCTAAACATCCTCCATCTACACATAATCCCCATACTACTACCTCCATCTCCTCACATCCATCCCATTGCTACTAAAAGCACTTTGGATGTTAAAGTAAAAATGCATAAATGCAAACATCCACATGAATCTAAGGCTCCCCATGTCCCCTCCAAAAGAGATGGTGAAGAGAAGAAAAATCTAAATCTAAATCAAATCCATAGGCCACAAAGGCCCACCAAAGCAAAGATCAAAACCATGTGGATCCCAAAGAAAAAATATGCAATGCCATCAAATGAAAAATCTATAAGAACATCCAAAGTTGGTAATCCAAAAGCTAGTCATACACCCCTTTCATCTCCTAAGTTTGTCTTGGGTCCTTATGTTCCAAAGTTCACCACCCCATCTCCTCCATTATCGACACATTCTGCATCCATTAATCCTCTTATCTTTTCACATCCACCACCACATGTGCCAATGTTGGTCCTGAACACATCTCCCCATCATTCCATCCATACCCTTTGCAGCATCCCATCCATTATCCCATGTATCTCCCCTCTCAAATCCCTCTAATTCATCCTCTTGCATAATCCATTTATCCTAATAAGGTTGTACTAACATCCAATAGTCGCTTCAAACATGGGCTCTTAATACCTCATATGGAACTTGATGCTTGAGTCCTTCATCCATATCCTTATCGCATGTCTTCTAAATCCCCTTATCAACATCCCTATCCTTATCCATTTTCATCCCCTTGCTATCTAAAAATCTAAAAAAGTCAAAAAAATCCAAAAAAAATCCAAAAAAATCAAAAAATCAAATCAGAAAAATCCAAAAATAGTAAAGAGAAATAATCCATCCAATGGTGAAAACTTGGCAAACAAGCGCCTTGGATAAATACCATGATGAAAACCTGGCAAACAAGCGTCATGCATAAATCCCCATCTACACTTGGGGGCAGATTCTTGATATGCATTCCCTCCATCCGCTATGCTTCCAACTATGAACCCATCTTCCTGCTATACGTACTCTTCATCCATCCCCTCCATCCCACTTATCTTCTGCATCCTACCATCATATCCCATTTATCTCCCATCCCTCCATCCTTCTTGTGATCTTGATCAAAACAGGGGCACCTATCTATACATGCTTTGGCCACCTCTTGGTATGCATTCCCTTCATCCATGCTCTGTTGTATTCCTTGGTCACCCATCCTATCCTCCTCTAGTTATCTCCTTTTCCCATCCACTCATCTTCCATCCCTCATGCCTCATCATACATGACATATCTAGAGTGGGGGCATCTACTTCCTTTGTGACATATTCCTTGGAGACATCATATATCATAACATCCCTTCATCTTCCTATCCATCTACCACAACATCCCTTCCATCTCCCCATCCTTATCTTCCTATCCATCTATCCTAGTATCCCTTTCATCTCCCAATCCTTATCTTCCTATCCATTCAAACAATGTCTTCCATCCCCTATCCCTATCTCTCTATCCATTCTTTCATCTTTATCCTCATCCCATATCACAATCCCTTTTCATTGGTATCTGGCTATAGGCCTCCCTCCATGCAACCCAATGCCATTTATCTCATTGCCATCACTTCTACTTCTTTTACACATCCTTTCAATCTCTTATCATTTCTCATCATTCATCTCTCCATCATACCATCCTCCCAATTCATCTTTAGATGATTTGGATAACTATCCCATCCCCGAGCTTTATGTGATCATCATCATCCTATCCAATCCAATAGGTCTATCCTATCTCATCATATTGGTCCCATATTTTTATCCACTCATCCTATCATCATCCATCATTTGTCATTGGTTGTTGGTCAAACTACATTTCCCCTATGCTTTCACGTAGGCAAGGTCGATCACTTGATCCACCCCCGGGGCTCCTCTATCATCTAGCGTCAGTCTTTCTGCTTTGTCCATCTGCTCTTTTATCATCTATCACCATTTTCCACTTTGCTCCTTTTCTCCATCCTATCTTTATCATCCATTGAAGTCTCCATCTTGGTCAGTCGTCAGACTTTGGTCGAACTACATTGACCCTGCGCTTTCACGTAGGCAAGGTCGATCACTTGATCCACCCCCGGGGCTCCTCTATCATCTAGTGTCGATCTTTCTGCTCTATCTGTCCACTCCTTTATCGTTTATCATCAGTCTTTGATTTTTTCTCTCCGGTCCTTATCATCCACCATCAGTCTTCATCGTCATCTTTATACTTTTATCCATGGTTAGTCGACAGCCTTTTGTCGAACTACGAGGGCTTTGCACTTTCATATAGGCAAGGCTTATATTTGATCAGCACTCAAGCCCCTAGGTCTTTAGGGTGTGTTAGTCTCATGTCTTGTGTCGTGTCGTCAAGCTATGCCCTTATCTAGCTAGTTCTTCACAAACGAGATCCACTTGTATCATGAGATCTAGTCAATTTTGAACATCCTGTGCCATAATGATCTTTTAAGTTTAGTATCCATCATCTCTGGTCTCAACAGAATGCATCCTTCCTAACAGACCTCATCCATCCCATCCACCCCCTTGATCCTATGGCAAAGGACATTTGAAATTGATTGCGATCTTTTGATACTTTTGGCTTTTGTTTATCATTTAAGCTCCCTATTATCACTTGTCAAGGCCGCCATGATCCATCATATTATGGTGTGTTTTGATTGGTCAACATAGGGGCATATTTTGATCTTTTTATTTCTATTTTTGTCTTCTTGGTTGTCCCACTTAGTACCCACCAAGATCCCTGAGGTCTTGTGTTATGTTGGGGCATCCTTTTGTGCTTGTGGTTATCTCAGTACCTGGCTCGACCATGGTCTTCGTGACTTTGGGGTGTTGGGATAGCCTTCTTCTCTATTGTGTGTGTTTTATGCATTAGACACTAATCCGCCTTGGTTCCACATACCCTAGCGCTTGGTGTCTTATGCTATAGAAAAAATCAGTGCTTCGAAGATGGCAAATTACATTAGGATTGCATTTACTTTCTATCGTCTTGCATGCATCCCCCATCCTCTCATCTATCAAAATCCCCCCATCCATTCATCCTTCATCCTTATCTCACATCTCTATCCAATCCCCATCCATTCAATCTAGCACAAATCATATAATCATATCCTTGGTCTTGTTCCCAGTCTTGTTACAAGCCTTGATCCAATCATCCTCATCATCTAGATGTATTCTTCCATATCCCTTTGGTGTTGTTTTGGGATGTATCTTTCCTGCATCAACAACACTTTCATCATCATCATTGGGAGGTATTCTTCCCTATCCTTTAGTGGTGTTTTGGGATGTATCCTTCACTCATTAATACCACTCATTGGGATGTATCCTTCCCTATCCTAGTGTTGTTTCAGGATATATCATTCCCTTATCCACCCATTTTCGCTTGTAGCTTGACTAGGGCAACATTATCTTTGTCCTTGCATCCATTTGTGCTTCCCAACCTCCTGTCGCCTTTTCATCCTTTCATATCCATCCCTTTGCATCATCTTCTTCATCCCCCCTTGCATCATCTCATCCATGTCGAGAGCACACCCATGTTCTCTTGAACCCGCATGTCCTCTTGAGGGGGCATCCTCAATCCCTAATCTTCATCTTCACCCCCATCATTTTTTAATTTTTTTCCTTCCTAGTCACTCCTTTGAATGACTGGGGCATCTTTTCCAATCTAACCATCTCCTTATGGGTTCTATGTTTTAATATTCTTTGAAATGATGCTACTTCATAACACCATCTCAAAGAGGGAAAAAATGTAGACATCCAAATTTGGACACTTAATTTATCCAAATTTATCACTTTTCATCT